>CM030358.1:105530960-105790019 GCA_017893485.1 Hemerocallis citrina | reverse complement strand
GCCAACTGCCTTTTACATTTTATCATCATCATTAATGCTGGTTTCTTGTCGCGCTTGTCTTCCCTTTAACCTGTCTGCAGGAACAAAAGCTTATATACATGTTCAGGTTATCGGAGTGGAGACAATTTTGTGGATGATGCTAAAGGTGAAGATGAAGATGAGATGAAGATGAAGATGGTTGTGGTAAGGTGTTTGAGTTGGGGTATTGTGAGGATTGGAGGAGTTTGTTGGTGGTTATGATGGTAAAAGAGGATAAAGGGATTGTGGAATTTTGAAGTAAGAAGGGAGAAGGTGAGAGTACTGGTGGTAGTGGAAGAGGACGGCTGGGAGCTAAAGCTTGGTTAGATATTAGTTCTATCCAACACAGGTAGGTAGCTAATCGTTGTTCTCTTTCGAGCAGCATTCAATTCAAGCTCGATTGGCAGTAGGAAGAGGGTGCGAACAAGTGGGTGTAGGAGCTTGGAGCATGCAAGACCGCAGTAATGGAGCCGTCAGCATTTGTATACTGTTTTTCCTGCTTTTCGGCGTGTTTTCTTGCTGATGTTTACCCCTGCCATGTGGGCGACTGCACCCTTGATGTAGTTGCTATCTTATTTGTACTTTTTGTTTTTGTTTTTGTTTGTACATTGCAATCTTTGAAACGGCCTGGCCTCCACATTTTACTAAAAAAGTAGGGGGAAAATATGTATTTATTAGTTTCAAAAGCTGCATTATGAAAAGGCTCAATTGTGTAAACTCTTTTTATCTAGATATTTTGTTGCCAACTGCCCTGTATTTACATTAAAATTGTTGTCTGGTTGATTTGCATTGCTTAATTGATATGATATCTTGAGAATGTACATATTTCTCTGGGAAGCATAACTACGATTTTTTTTTTTAATGCCAATTTTTAAAAATATTTACAAAAAGATGACAGACCCCAAATTATTTACACTCGTGGACACAGCTAATCTGTTTAGTTGTTTCATGCTCGCAATTGGGACACGGCGAGTTTAATGTTAATTTTTTAATAAGCTCGTTCCCAACGGCGAGTGTAGTTAAAAAATTTGAAAATAACTCGCTGTTTCCAAAAGCGAGGATCATTGTACTAAACTCGCTATTCGAAACAGCTGAGGATGTAGAAAATTTCGCATAGGGGAGCCAACACTTGGGAAAAAACGAAGTAGTTGTAATCTTATTAAATACTCATTGTTCCCAACAGCGAGGTGAAATATACCAAACTCGCTGTTGGGAATAGCATAGTATGCTGGGTCCTTAATTGACTTACCCGACTCAATTCAACTCTTCTCTCATTTCTCTCTCAATCTCTCTACCCTTTCTCCACATAAACCCAAAACCCTAGCTTCCTTCTTCTTGGCATTCATAGAAGCGTGGTGAATGTTTTCATAGATTCCGAAGAGCATTCATTCTTCACTCCTTCTCAGAATCAAGATTATCATCTCCATAAAGGTATTGTTTCTATTGTTGAACACTTGTTTATATTCTTTAAATTCGAAAAAATCTGAAACATAATTTATGTTTCTATTGCTTCAAATTGAACGGTTAGGTTTGAGATTTATCAAATTAGATAGTTATAGTTAAAAATAATGTGAAAAATATGCTGGTTGTGGTGACATTTTGGATGTCTACTAAGTGTTTAACGAAATGTCCAATTGAGTGTGGATTGTGGATTGATGATGGTCAAAAAAATTAATTTATTTATTTACGTGTAGGTATGGAATATGGAATACAAAATACTTGTTTGGTGTTATTGCGGGGGAGAAAGTTATCGTGACCGAAAGTGGGAAACAGCTATAGAGGTGCTGAACCACAAATCATTTGGGTTGATCGTAACATTAGAAAACATGAACTAGTCAATAAGTTGTATGAAATTACTAGCTGGGATCGAGTTGAATGGATGATTAAAATCTAATGTCGGTACTCTCCGTCAAAAGGTGAAGGCCAATATTTCATGGTCGTTCCCATAATTGATGATGATGCTCTTGCTGGAGTGATTCGACGGTCGCTAGATCAATACTCTAATTGGACAGTTGTTGAGATGTATCGTGAGAAAATTCCGATGCCAATTCGTCAGTGTAATATTCTTCGTACTCCAAACACATCAGGTGAAGTCCCGACTCAAGAATCAAGGAACATCGTCGTTGGGTTGACGAACACTCTTGAAGATTTGAGGAACTTCGAAGATACATTCTCAATCCCAACCGAACCAAATAACACTGAAGACGAGTTGTCTGGTCCTTCTCATTTCATACGCGATTCGGTAAACAAAGAAAATATGGGGGATTTATTCAATCATGCATGTATGAACAGCGATTTATTAGATGTCGATGAGGAAGAAGAATGTGATGAAGATGAGACGGGTGAAGAACATGAATAAGATGAAGCTAACGTAGCTAATGTTTATGGTGAGACACAAAGTAATTATGAAGACAATGTCCAGTCCAATGAAGGTCGTAGACACTCCTCTTCTCAACAAGGGTTTATTGCACATTCAGTTGAATTTGAATCGGTTGACTGGGTTAATAATGCAGTTGTTCATCAACATGAGGGCCCTTCAATTCCTGATGCCGGCAAAGATGCTTTATACATTGGGAAAATGTTTGAAACAAAAGAAGATGCCCAATATGTGGTCAAAAAGTTTTCAATAAATCAACACCGTGAATTCGTAATAGTGAAATCATCGACCACCGTGTACAACGTCAAATGTAAAATGGCACCAAAATTGTATACAAAAGCGAAGAGGGCAGTCAATCCATCACTTGGGAGATTCATTAGTCCCGGTTATGCTTAGAGATTTCGTGCGGTTGTACCAAAAGGGCAAACATACTTTATTGTGAAGATGATAGATGAGCCACATACATGTGTTAATCCATCAATTAATCAAGACCACTCAAAAGTGGACTCAAAGCTAGTTTCGGGTTTGATATTGCAAGTTGTGAAGGCACAAACTGGAATAACCCCGAAGGCAGTAGGTGAGATTGTGAAACTTCGATTCAATTATCAAATATCATATAGCAAGGCATGGCGTGCAAAGCATAAAACTATTGAAAGGTTATACGGAGGGTTTGCAGAAGCGTGTGAGAAGTTGCCTGCTCTTTTATCAGCATTACAGGTTTCAAATCCAGGCACTGTTATCCATTGGGATAAAGTCAACACTGGGGTAGTGAGGAAACATTCAAGTCGGTGTTTTGGGCATTTGGGCATTCGATCGAAGGGTTTAAATCATGCAGGCCAGTTATAAGCATTGATGGCACATTTTTGTATGGAAAGTATAAAGGATGTCTATTAATAGCCGTTACTCCTGATTCAAACAACCAGTTATTTCCTTTCGCTTTTGCATTAGTTGATGGTGAAAGTATAGCTACATGGTCAGGGTTTATGTCTTGTATTCGAGAATTTGTAACGGATCAGCAAGAATTGTGTGTCATCTCTGATCGTCATCTGGGTATTTTTTCTGTGATGGATACACAAAACGGTGCATGGAATGAGCCTCATTCATATCATAGATTTTGTATGCGACACTTTACTGCAATTTTTTTTTATACCAAATTTCATGATAAAGCTTTGAGAAAAAAACTGAAGGTGGTTGCATACCAAAATCAACCAAAGAAGTTTCAGAGGAAATTGACTGAAATAGAGAAAGTCAAACCCGAGGCTGTCATGTTGCTGAAGGAGAAACCATTTGAACGTTGGTTAATATGCGCAAATGGAGGACGTCGTCATGGAATGATGACTACAAATATATCCGAAGTATTCAGTTAGATTTTGAAAGGTGTTCGTAGTTTGCCGGTGACTGCAATTGTCGAGATGATATTCTATTGCTCAACCTATACTTCACCCAATGTCGTCAATTGGCTTCGAACCTTCTAAAGGCTCTGTTTGGTTCAAAGGAGGGGAGGGGAGGGAAAGGGAGGGGAGAGATTTAATGAAGACTCTGTTTGGTTCAAAGGAGGGGAGGGGAGGGAAAATAATTATCTTTCTGTTTGGTTCACAAGGGGAGGGAATGGATTTTATAATAAAATTACTTTTATACCCTTCAGTTCAAAGCTGAGGATCAATTCTTTTTAGCCTTATGACATTCCTACTCCACAATTAGCAACAATTTACCAACAATTTACATGTCAGAAAATGATTTTACACAAAACAAAGCAGTGCCTTCAGAGCTAAGCTTACTCCCCTTGTGAACCATGTGTATATATGTAAAAAAGCATGTGTATATATGTATATATATGCAAAAAAGTATCCTGTAGTATATATGTATATATATGCAAAAAAGCATATATATATGTAGATAGTATATATGTATATATATGCAAAAAAGCATGTGTAACATTTATAATGATTTTATAATGATTTAGATAGTATACTGTAGTATATATGCATATATATGCAAAAAAGCATGTGTAACATTTACAAATTATCTTTCAGAGCTAAGCTTACTTTTGTATTCTGCAAATCCTTAATTAGTTGAGATGGGAAAAACAAGTCAAGGTGAACCTACGTGAGCTTTAGACGAGGTGGGTTTGAACATGAGCTGAGGTTAATCAGGATTCCCTCATGTATCTCATCCATCTTAGTCTTGAATTGAATTTTGGTCGTGTTGATTGTTAGAACTTAGATGTGCACAAATGAGTTTTTCTTGAACTAACCTTGAGTCAAGATTCTAGCTTCTTGAACTTATTTACACGACCGGGGTGTGCACGTGCAGGCAAGCAAACACAACAGGGTGAGGGATGTGGGTAATTATAAGGAGTGGAGAAAATATCAAAGATAACTAACTAAAAGGGCAATTTAGTCCATTCACATTAAAAAATTAGACATAATTTCTCTCCCCTCCAAATCCTCCCACTTTTGGAGGGGATCCAAAATTGGCTCAGGAGGGATGTTGCACCCTTCCCCCCCCCCCCCCCCCCCCATTTCCCTCCCCTCCTAAAAAATGAACCAAACATGAAAAGTTTTAAAAAACCCCTCCCCTCCCCTTCCCTCCCCTCCATTCCCCTCCAACCAAACACTCCCTAAGTGAGGGCAAAGAATTCACTCTCGCAGTACAAGAGATTCTTGATGTGCGGCGTGAGAGGGCGAATATGCATGAGGTTATAATGTTCAATCATACACCGGGTGTTTTCCAAATTAGAACGGGAATTAGAAAGGAGTGTGGTCATCAAAAGGGTGGTAAATTGCATACGGTGGATTTGGAATCACACTTTTGTATGTGTCAGAAAATTCAGCTATACCATGTCCCATGTTCACATGTTTTGGCGGCGTGTGCATTTAGGGCTATTGACTATCGCCCTTATGTAGATCAATTCTTTTCAGTGAAAAACTTAATTCTAACATGGGCACCCATCTTCTACCCAATTCCCGACGAAGCATATTGGCCAGTCCAAACTGGTCCAAAACTTATCGCTTATCCAAGTCTTAGAAGATGTAGAAAAGGTCGTCTGCAGACCAAACGTATTCGCAATAATATGGATGTGGGAGATGATATGAGCCGTCCAATTATAACTTGTTCAAAATGTGGTTTAAAAGGTCAAAACAAGCGTTGCTGCCGTGAACGGACATAGGTCAGAAATTTACTAAATCAAAATTTTCTTGCATACTCTTGCATATGTAATATTTTCCTTCGAAATAACATATAATTTCTGACCATATTTACTGGATCATCATCGCGACAAGGAACAGGAAGGCCCTTCGAAATAACATATAATTTCTGACCATATTTACTGGATCATCATCGCGACAAGGAACAGGAAGGCCGAATATATCATCAGCAGCAGCACAACAACCAGCATGATGACTTAACTCAACTTTTGCTTTTGTAATATTATTGGATAAATGTTAAACTTGTAATATTATTTCTGATCTTTTGTTGTTGAAGCCTTAAGATTGAACTTGTATTACTATTTCTTGGTTTATGTGGTGTTGTGTTCATTTTGAACTTGTCTTACTATTTCGAATCTTGTGTGCTTACCATTTAGTTATTTGTATGTAAATGAAAATTGATTTGGTTGCTAATTGATGGGTAGTTTCTTTGATTCAATCAGTAAACTCGCTTTTCCCAACAGCGAGAGTGATATGTTCACTCTCGCTGTTGGGAAGAGCGAGGTTACTGATTGTAATATATTGGATGCTTTTGATCAGTAAACTCGCTCTTTCCAACGACGAGTTTAGTATGTTCACTCTCGCTGTTGGGAAGAGCGAGTTATTCGTATGGATCCAACAGAGACTTTTCGTCTCTTTGTGACTCACAAAAATCACCACAGTCGTTGTTCCCAATAGTGCGCCTAGTACATATGTCCTCACTATTGGGAACAGCGAGCTTGTAAAAAACAAACCACTATAAGCTCGCCGTTCCCAACAATGAGGACGTATGTACTAGGCGCGCTACTGGGAACAACGACTGTGGTGGTTTTTGTGAGTTCGCAGAGAGACGAAAAACCTCTGTTGGATCCATACAAATAACTCGCTCTTCCCAACAGCGAGGGTAAACATACTAAACTCGCCATTGAGAAGAGCGAGTTTACTGATTGAATGAAACAAACTACCCATCAATTAGCAACCAAATCATTTTCTACATACAACAACACAGTTCCTTTGTCGAGTTCTCTAAGCAATCTCATCGACATACACATAAATTAATGGGTAATACGAAAATATAATGAGAACTCATACATATTCAATAGTCATCACAACTGCCAACAAAATAGTCAGAACAAGCACAAATTGGTTCAAAATATTAAAACAAGTTGGAACATGGTAAAGGATCACAACTTGGTTAACATAAAGAAACAACACCACTTCATACAATATGAAAACATGACAACTTCCTACTAATTTTACATCTTTCATACTAAACGAGACCATAAAATGCACAACTTCATAAAAATTCCTAACTCGGCGTATACCTAGTTGGCTGCTTACGGTGTCGGTGCGCGACAACTTTGCGCTTCTTTGGAGTTTGTGTCTTTTGTGTTATTTGAGATACGAGAAGCGCATCGTCTTGAGGTACTCTATGGAGTTCGGAACCCTGGCCCTCATCTTTGGGTTGATTCTCTTGTTCGGGTTGTGTTGGCGCAGTGGGAGGCGTTGCACGCCCACGTTGACTTGATAAACGGTGTGCTTCCATAAATGCATCGAATGCGGGACCCTCACCAACAACATCAAGAGATCGTCTACACGGTGCTAGAATCTCGTGTGCGAACTCTTTCATAGCATCAGTCACATCGGATGCGCTACTTGACAAACGTCGAACTGCCATTCAAGCAATCTCCCATGTGTCCTCCGCCTACAATTATTGATAATGTAATATTTCAACAAAGTAAAAATATTGCGGTTAGAAGATGTGTTCGGAAATTGAAAATCAAATGTACAAACAAACATATTAAACTTGCATACCATGGTTGCCAAAGTCTTCGCCATCGGTTGGAACATCAGTTGTTGAGATGAGTGGCCAAGAGATGGTTCCCTATCTCGCGTTGGTATTGGAAGTATCACTCGGGCGGGAGTATCGATAGGAGGTGTGATTACTAACTGTGTGATCCTAGTATACCATGCCATGTACGCATCATGTATTTGTCCATTGTAAGGAGGAATTCCACCAATGACCATTTCCCTACGGCGCTCATTCCAAAAGTGGACATAACTATAGTGATATCCGACCCAGTCGATATCGGGCAAATGACCCATCCCTGTGATACCATGCAAGGTAGTATCATACGTTCGTGCGGCTGGTATCTCTTGTTACAAACCAAATTGTCTAAGTACTCGATCTACATGATGATGCTCTATGATGGAAAAGTGGATAAGAGGTGCAATTGTCAACCAAAGTTTACTATGTTCTGTGCAACATAGCGGCAACGTCTCCAATCTCTCGTTGTACAGTTCCCACACTACGCATTCCGCCCGCAACTGGTCGAGCTCATCTCGATAATATGTGAGGGGTCCACAGGGGTTATCACGATGTGTGTGGTCGCCAACCCAATAAACACCAATCGGAGCATACCTATCGGCTCTAAATACCCCCAAACTCTACACCGGATGTTGGACTCTAATGCGCGGTCGACCAATGTGGAATCTCTCCCAGCTCCACATTTGCAGTATCAACATCGGTCCTGCCGCCTGAACATTGTTTAACGAAGCATGACACAAATTTCTGTAAAGGACGGTCAATGCAGCACTACCCCAACTAAACTGGTCGACTAGTGTAATATCCACGATCAATTGCAAATACATCAACTGTACTTGGTTGCCCATTGAGTTGTAAAATATCACACCACCAAAGAGCGTCATAAGATATGCTCGGGTATAGCACTGTACTTGATACTCAGACGACTATGGATTCAAGTAGTTATCGAACAATTTCATTAGCCATGAAAACTTAAGAGATGTACCAATAAAAGCATGTTCAGTTGGATCCATACCGAGGTATTGTCTTACAAGATCAAACTTATCGGCGCCCCAACTTCCAGTTATAGCTATACCATCTATCGGAAGTCCAGTAATTAAGGCAACATCTTGTAAGTCACCGTCATCTCACCATGCGATAGGTGAAATGAATGAGTCTCCGGTCGCCATCTCTCAACTAGAGCAGTTAGGAGACCCCTATCCAACTTCACTGCCCCCACTACGGTAACTCCATAGAATCCTGCCTCCACCAAGTATGGAATGATGCGATCGTCAACATTTTGTGCTTTCGGAAAGTCAAGTCCTTCGACTCACCTTGCCACACAAAATTTGATCTGTGAGAGGCTTGCATTCTAAGTAATGACAGGTCTATTGGACCGGGACCCCCTAGTGCATCTTCATGTGTATGTGGTGTTCGAGGGACATTGGTAGGGGTGTCAGTATCATCCTGCAATGAAATTATAGTTGTTGTTAACTAATACTGGTTGGATGAAATAGATATATACCACGAAGTTCGGAACTATAAATAACAACTCTTAACACTATAAGAGCTTTCCCCCGCTCGGATGCACTAGGAGGGCGGCGTCTGGAATCGCTAGGTCGTGTCATTTTGAGCCTGTAAAAATTGTAATGTATATAATTAACTACATTGCATTTCTCTATTATATGCCTATAAACAATTCTTAGGTACAACTACTACATACAAATGTAATTTATCACAGACAAGTCACCACTATCAAGGGTGGGGTCCCCACTTGTGCATTGCATCGAACACCGGATGTGCATAACAAAGAATTCGATCACTTACACAATTCATCGAACACTTTATGTGCATTACATAAACCCAACCTTAACTTCAAACCAAACACATCCCATCTTCAATTCCTAACCTAAACCCTAACCCTACATTTCATTTAAAGTTAAAGCATAATCCTAATCATAACCCTAACCCTGTCCATATAGATTTTATGAGTCAAGTAAAAAACATACATTAATGTTGTCAACAAACGCACTAAGTGGCTGGAGATTTGTTAGGGATTTCCCACTAGAAATCCCTATTTGAGGATCTTGTTGAGTTATTCGATGCAATCAATACAAACTACCAAGCACACATGAAATCATACCAAACACACCAAAGCACACAAATTTATCCTGGTTGGGGCTTTCGCCTTAATCCGGAGGAGAAGAAATCCAAGATATTATTCAACTAGAGAAGATATAAGAATATTACAATTCTCACCACGACCCTCTCTCAAGCCTCACCAGCAAGTACTGGTTATTTATAATTAGAGAATCACTCAATCTCTCTTTCAATGAAGTACTCTCTCTCTTGGCTCTCATTGGAGACCAATAACAACAATATATAGATAACAACAATATATAGAGATCTAGAGAAAACCTAGTTTGATATCTTGATACAGTAACCATTGGATATTCCTGAAGAGACAACCCTACGATAGGAGCCATCAGATCTGACTTGAAGAACAAATTGGACTTCTCACGAATCACCACGATCCGACCCAATTAACCCATCATCGCTGCGACCAGTCGACCGCACCCCCAAGGTCGGTCGACCATCCCCCTCTCGGGACTTCTACACCCTATGACCGGTCGACCGCCACTTCTGCAAATACAGCAGCTGACTGTTTCCTTGCCTCCACTCCGTTTCCAATCTTCTCGATTCCTCCATCGTCTCATCGTCTTCTTTATCCAATCTAGTATGCAAGACATAAACCCAACAATCTCCACCTTGGATTGCATACTCATGAATCCACACTTGTGTGATTTAAAACCCTCTAGACTCTTTTCCTTCTCTTATTACAAACAACTCATTTCAATGGCTTCCTCTGCTAGTTGAATATATCTTCACCTGTTTTTTCCCGCTGTATGCCCCCTCAAAGGCACACCCCAGTAGATGTAATCATGGAGGTGTCACCCTCCACACGAACTCCACCTACCTCAAGGCTCTCACCACCTTCCGATGATATTCGAACATCGCAGTCTCGCTCGGATGATTCTAGTGACGGCATACTAGATAGTGATTTAGGAACAATAGGCTTCAAACCACTTGGCCAAGGTTTCCTGTTCCCACAAAGCTGGTAGAGGTTGTGCTGAATCCGCCCAATCCCCCTCTTACCCTTCATCACCTTGCGATAACTTTCCCAAACTGAACGAACTCCACCTGGATCTGTGTACCTGTAGTCCCGAGCTTCTAGAGTTCTCATGGAAATAAGGCTCCACTTCATCAAAGGAATATGCATGCCCTCCTCTGGTGTGTGTCCCCTTCCGCCTATCATCTTCGACTCATTTGTTTTCTCACATCTTACTTCACAAGTCTTATCAATCTTCGTTCTCACACAACGACATGAGGCAAACTTGTAAGTAGAAACCATTACTTCACAAATCTTATCGACCTTCGTTCCCACACAACGATATGATGCAAATTTGCAAGTAGAAACCATCTTCCTCTCGGAGCAAACTTGAGAAGAACTAACCGAATCAAAAGAACACCCGGAAATCACATCTAAATAACTTGAAACAAAAGCACTGTTTAAGCCTTCACCTGATTTAGCGGCACTGAATTTGGCACCCCTCAGACTCAATCGCATGCAACAATCTCTCATGTAATGCTCAATCCCTTTGCACTGGTGGCCACGAACCTTACCCCGACATACACTTTTTCTTCCAATCAAAGTACAATCCACCTCCAAGCAACTCACAGAAGTTGACGCCGATTTCTGACTCTCCTTCCTAAGTGCATCATTCTCCAACCCCTTGATCATACATGCTATGAAAAATTTCTCCTTGATAGATTTCTCGCCTAGCATGGTTATCATGTTGGATGGATTTGATGGTGAATATATTGAGTTGGAAACCCTTAGATCATCTGCGTTGAACGCCCTCAGTTCAGATAACTCCATATTGAACTCCACTTTATGATCTAGAAGAGCGGTACTTTCCTTCATTGAGAAACCCCACAACATTCTTCGTCGGTGCATCCAAACTTGTGACGACGATCCCGAGTAGTCAATTCTGAATCTTGCCCAAAGACTCGCCATACTTCTCCTATACCTGACTTCGTTCATCAATGACAACCGGATTAAACCCAAGGCTTCTGAACACATCTTCTTTCACTTCTCCTGCTTTGTGCCGATTGGTCTCCCTTTATCTCCTTCTAGGACTAGATCCAAGTCCTGTTGAACCGATGCTTCATGCATGTCCACCTTCAAGAGATTAAAGTCGATCTTGCCTTTGCCGGAACTCGAACAAACCCTTGAACCGGAAGCTCTGATACCAATTGTTAGGGATTTCCCACTAGAAATCCCTATTTCAGGATCTTGTTAAGTTATTCGATGCAATCAATACAAACCACTAAGCACACATGAGATCATATCAAACACACCAAAGCACACAAATTTATCCCGGTTGGGCTTTCGCCTTAATCCGGGAGAGAAGAAACCCAAGATATTATTCAACTAGAGAAGATACAAGAATATTACAATTCTCACCACGACCCTCTCTCAAGCCTCACCAGCTAGTACTAGTTGTTTACAATTAGAGAATCACTCAATCTCTCTTTCAATGAAGTACTCTCTCTCTTGGCTCTCAATGGAGGCCAATAACAACAATATATAGAGATCTAGAGAAAACCTAGTTTGATATCTTGATACAGTAACCATTGGATATTCTTGAAGAGACAATCCTACGATAGGAGCCGTCAGATCTGACTTGAAGAACAAGTTGGGCTTCTCACGAATCACCAAGATCCGACCCAATTAACCCATCAGCACCGCGACCGTTCGACTGCACCCCCAAGGTCGGTCGACCGTCCCCCTCTCGGGACTTCTGCACCCTATGACCGGTCGACTGCACCCTTCGACCGGTTGACCGCCACTTCTGCAAATACAATAGCTGATTGTTTCCTTACCTCCACTCTGTTTCCAATCTTCTCGATTCCTCCATCGTCTCATTGTCTTCTTTATCCAATCTAATATGCAAGACATAAACCCAACAAGATTTGTTGGGGAATGTTAGATCTTCCACCAATTGAACTTGCTAACCAACGATTGAGGTAGTAGACGAAGATTAAGGCTAGGGTTTTGGTTGGAATCGGGAAGGAGATGAGAAAGGGTTACAAAGAAACTTGGTAAATTGATTCTCTTATGTTTTTGGGGTAATAAAGTGATGGCCCAGTAAACTCACCGTTCCCAACAGCACGTGTAGTTATAAGATCATCGCTGTTGGGAATGACGAGTTAATTTGATTTTTTTTTTACCACAACAGCGAGTTTCTAATAAGATTACAACTACTTCGTTTTTTCCTAAGTGTTGGCTCCCCTATGCAAATTTTCCTACATCCTCGCTGTTCCAAATAGCGAATTTAGTACAATTATCCTCGCTTTTGGGAACAGCGAGTTATTTTCAAAAAAATTTAACTATACTCGTCGTTGGGAACAGCGAGCTTATCAAAAAATTAGCATTAAACTCGCCGTGTCCCAATGGCGAGAATGAAACAACTAAACTTGCCATTGGGAACGGCGAGTGTAGTTGTTGTGTCCGGGAGTGCAAATAGTTTCGGGAATGTCCTTTTTTTGCAAATATTATCAAAATTTGGCATTAAAAAAAGAAGAAGAAGAAATTCCACAACTACAGAGGTCAACCCGTAATACTTGCTATATGTGGTTCACACGGTTTGGTTGGCTTGTACTTACTCGGATTTCCGCCTTTTTTTTCTCCGACAAGCTCCCACTCTAAACTTTCAAAACAAAGCCAAGCTGATAATTAAGCTTTCGGTAATCAAGCCACACTCTCTCTCCCACTCTAAACTTGCTTTTGTTCACGTTTACAAAAGCTTATTTAAATAAAATCAAAAGTTCAAAAGTATTTTAAATTATTTTTACCATAGTGTTCTTACAACTCAAACAAACATAATATTTCATATCATAGTGTTCTTACAACTCAAACAAACATAATATTTCATATAAAATTATTCTAGCTACAAAATCTACATCCAACCAAACCACTTTTTCAGAACACATTTTAACATATTTCTTTTCTTTACAGTAATCTTACAACTTTGAAAAAAATTTACAAACAACCAAACACCCTATCTGGAAATGTTGGAAAAAACAGCATGGCTATTGCAGTGAAAAGAGTGTTAAGGTGAATGAGGGAGAAATTTTTTTTTAGAAAAAAACCAGTATCATGGGGCTAGCTATTCAGATTTTTTTCCAAATCACTGAGTAATAGATTTATCTCTATGATTCATTCTCGGACTAAGTAAACAAATTTGTCTTGGGAGATCCATATCGATTTTGTGTTTAAAGAAAAAAAAAAAACTTAGTTCGATTCGTGTAAAGCTTAAAATTTACTGAGAAAGTACCAAGCTAGAAAGGATAAGTAAAGAGTGTCCCTTTGCCATCACTCTCGAGCTCTCATGGCTCTCTGCCTGGGACATTCGATGGTGCAAATGTTTGTTAAAACATCTACAGACAGAAGACAGAAGAACAACATTTCGAAGAATCATAGTATTTTGGAACATTTTTATTACTTCTTAATCTTTGCCATATAATGGGATTGGGGCAAATATTCCTCACAAGAACAAGCACTGTAATTAAGTCGGTCAGTAATGCGAATAATGTATATACTAGTAATTTACACCGTGCGATGCACGTCTTAATAAATATATATATTTTTAAATGTGAGAACTTCAGCGTTGGCTAGCATTGAACCTGCGACCTCCTTTATATTAGGTATGCAAGGATTTGTTTTTATATAAATGTATGTATTTATTAAATTTAGTTTGGACGTGTATTATACGTATTTGTTTGATTACAAAATTAAAATTTGTTTGGTTACAAATCTCGACGCTCCGCAGAGATAATTATTAAAGATAAATATTCATCTCAACGTTTTGGCCCAGTTAAGATTATTCTGTTAAGATTATTCTAGTTATCTCTACCCTCCTCCTCTACCATATATATATACTAGTAATTTGCACGTGCGATGCACGTCTTAATAAATATAGTTTTTTAAAATAAAAATTTAGACATAATCTGGATTTGAACTTAGAACCTCCTTTATAATATTATAGTTAACTATGAATGTCAATAATAATTACTTAACAACCACATTTTAATATTAAACATTAAAAAGGGAGTTCCTGACCAAGGCCACCATCTTTTTCGGAAAGTACTCTTTTCCTTCCATAGACTTTGCGTCTTAAAATTTATAAACCTAAAAAAATATTGTAATTTGTTAAGTGTTTGCACCTTTAACTTTAGTACTGCAACCATTTATAGTATGTTTCCCTTCAAAATTTAAATTCTTTTAGTGTTGCACAGTCAGTAGAAATATTCTGGGCCAAAAGATGGAAGCTACTTATACCGGAACTTTGGCAAATTGTCCTCTTGAAAATCAATTTGGAGCAACCAAAATAATCGATACAAGGAATGCTATATGATATGGCTAAAAATGGAATTAAATCGGGACCGTTCAAATCGGGCACGAATCTTAAAGCTCAGGGGTAAAATGGTAATTTCACCTACAAACGGGTCTGAAATGGGAACAGGGTCTTTTTTCAAGATCCAATAACCCACGAACGGATCCACCTCAACTGGGTACGGGTCCCAACCCGAAATGAACCCGGTCCAGCAGGATAGAATTAGGGTCTCTGATTAATACTAATCAATGGCCCTGATTCACATCTATCTTTTCACTGGAAATAAGGGATTACATTCCTAATCTGATTACGGGGGTTATATTCCTTATCAGATCACGGGGATTACATTCCTAATCTGATCCCTAAGGCGACTATAAAAACCCCCCATCCACCACCATTAAGAGGTAATCAATCTTTTGCCAATTTACGCTCTTTCATAATCTTCCTGATTACTGATTTGAGCGTCGGAGGGTGCGTCGCCGGGATCAACCCCGGTGTCTCGCACTTTTTGCAAGTGAACAGCGGGAGTCAATGGTCAAACTCCGGCGGGATAGGTTCAGGTTTGCTATTCAGATTTTCCAAGAATCCACAAATACTATCTGTTTACCCCCACACCAGATTTAGCGGTAACAGATTGGCTCCATCTGTGGAAAACAAACGAATAGCAACAGATTGGCCCCTCTTCCCGTTGGTCAGATCTTCTCCAGCCATGCCTCCTAGGAAAGTAAGATCCAGAGGGTCCAACCGTGGACCCAATCCTGTTGATCAGCAACAGGAAGTCCCCATCCAACCCGTTCAGCAGCAGGGACAACTTCCTCCTCAGGCTGAGGACCCCCTGCAGCAGGACCAACTCCCTCCTCAGAATCTCCAACCCCCCCGGGGTCCAACCGGGCCTCGAAATGCCGGTGAGGGGGGGCCTCAGAATGCCGGTGAGAGGGGGCTCGCGTCCCAATCCTCAGAAGCAACCTCTCCAACAGGAACGCATCCCAATACACAACCCCTCTTCCGACTCTATGGCATCCCATAATCCCCGAGCTTCCGACCTTCGCAATACCATCCTCAATCGGCAGAAGGATGAGGATCTTCGCCGCCGTTTGGATGAAAAGCGGGCCCGAGAGGGAGCCTCCCGCCAACAACATCCGAATGAGCGATCTCCTCATCGCTGAGACTACAGAAGGTCCCCTACTCGAAGAGGGCGAAGGGAGTCCCCTCAGCGTCATCGGCGGAGAACTCATTCTCCAGTAAGCCGAGCCACACATAGGGACCGCCAAGCTGGAGAGGCACCAGTCACAAAGGCAGATCTTCAAGACTTCCAAGCGACAGTCTTACGGGCCCTCAATATTGCCCCAAAGGATAAGTGGTGCCGCTTTCACAGGGACCACGGCCACGACACGGATGATTGTTGGACTCTCAAGGAGGAGATCGAAGAACTCATATAGCGGAGATGCCTGACCAAGTTCGTCCAAAAAGATGGGGCCTAGCTTCCCCCTTGAGGAGCCAACAAATGAACGGAAAGGCCCGCCGAGCTTCAAGACTCAGAACCTCCCAGCTCCTCTCAAGAGGTCTTCCCCTTATCGTAGAAGTAGGATCTTGATTTTCAATAAGGCCGATGCTTGTAATCCGGCCAATAGCATGTAACAATGGCTCGCCCTATTGAAGCAGCCACTTAGTTTATTTCAATAAAACTTTACGTTTTTTCATTGGAAATTGTTGCTCTTGCTTCATCTCCATCTCTCCGAGTCACAACTCGCTAAATGGTGAGTTCGGAGTCCAGCTTCTTCTACATTGCTTCTCCCACAACTTACTAAGCTCTTCACAACGAGTTCGGAGTCCAACACTTGGCTCGATTCTGCTTCAAATTACTCGCTCATAAGCGGGTAAGAGGTGGTTCGCCATTCGGAATTGCTCCTGCAACCGTTCAACCTCTCTTAAACGACGAGTTCGGAGTCCAACACTTGGCTCGATTCCGCTTCAAATAACTTGCTCTTAAGCAAGTTAGAAGTGGTTCGCCATTCGGAATTGCTCCCACAACCGTTGAGTCCCTCTAACGACGAGTTCGGAGTTCAACACTTGGCTCGATTCTGCTTCAAATTACTCGCTCATAAGCGGGTAAGAAGTGGTTCGCCATTCGGAATTGCTCCCACAACCGTTGATAACCTCACTTAAACAACAAGTTCGGAGCTCACAACTCTCTCTTTGGGTTGCTCCTCAAACTCGTCTCCCAGATGGCTCTCTCCCAGAGCCGAGCTCTTCACTCCGCTCACCTTCGAAGCGGACCTCTTCTCAACAAGTTCGAAGCACAACTCTCTCCTAGAGTTCCTCCTCACACTCGTCTCACAAACGGCTCTCTTCCAGAGTCAAGCTCTTCGCTCCGCACGTCTCCAAAGCGGACCTCTTCTCAACGAGTTCGGAGCTCACAACTCTCTCCTAGAGTTGCTCCTCAAACTCGTCTTCCGGACGGCTCTCTCCTATAGCCGAGCTCTTCACTCCGCTCGCCTCCAAAGCAGACCTCTTCTCAACGAGTTCGGAGCTCACAATTCTCCCCTAGAGTTGCTCCTCAAACTCGTCTTCTAGATGGCTCACTCCTAGAGCCGAGCTCTTCGCTCCGTTCACTTCCAAAGCGGACCTCTTCTTAACGAGTTCGGAGCTCACAACTCTCTCCTAGAGTTGCTCCTCAAACTCGTCTTCCGGATGGCTCTCTCCTATAGCCGAGCTCTTCACTCCGCTCGCCTCCAAAGCGGACCTCTTCTCAACAAATTCGAAGCTCACAATTCTCTCCTAGAGTTGCTCCTCAAACTTGTCTTCTAGATGGCTCACTCCTAGAGCCGAGCTCTTCACTCTGCTCGCCTCCAAAGCGGACCTCTTCTCAACGAGTTCGGAGCTCACAATTCTCTCCTAGAGTTACTCCTCAAATTCGTCTTCTAGATGGCTCACTCCTAGAGCCGAGCTCTTCACTCCGCTCGCCTCCAAAGTGGACCTCTTCTCAACGAGTTCGGAGCTCACAATTCTCTCCTAGAGTTGCTCCTCAAACTCGTCTTCTAGATGGCTCACTCCTAGAGCCGAGCTCTTCACTCCGCTCGCTTCCAAAGCGGACCTCTTCTCAACGAGTTCGGAGCTCACAACTCTCTCCTAGAGTTGCTCCTCAAACTCGTCTTCTAGATGGCTCACTCTTAGAGCCGAGCTCTTCACTCCGCTTACCTCCAAGGCGGACCTCTTCTCAACGAGTTCGGAGCTCACAACTCTTTCCTAGAGTTGCTCCTCAAACTTGAGGATTCTCCAACTCATCTCTGAAGAGAACTTGTAGGTCTTCGAAATAGCTTCGAAACAAGGGGTCATACGCCCCGGTTCGACCTCCGTAGCACCAGGAACATCGAGAAGAACTCTCCATGGACCTCGGCACAAGCTGACGAGCGTTCTTGCCACCGACCATGTTACATGAAAAAAAAAATAGACCTCGGCACCCCTTCGCCGAGCGCTCTTGCCACCGACCATATTATATGGAAAAAAATAGACCTCGGCACCCCTTCGCCGAGCGCTCTTGGCACCGACCCTCAAACATGGGAAAAACTCACTCCGCACTTTCGCAAAGACTCGCCGAACCCCTTCTTTACATATGTCGCCACACCGAGGTATCTGTGCACCTCGGCAGGAGACCCTGAACCCCCTAGACTTCGGCCTCCTTCTTAACACATATTTGGAGGGGGTCAGCAACGTCGCCGAAGCAACTTACCACCGGAGCTAAAATAAGAGAAATTCTTTACCTCGGAATTTGTGCTCAAATGCGGTCGACGGCTCAGATACAACAACCAAACAAACAACACAAAAAAAAGAAAAAGAAAAGGGGGGCTACAGGGTCGGGTTCGGACTCGTTAAGGACCAAACCCAAACCCTTTCTCTCTCCTCCCCTTCTTCTCCAATGGTTTGGCGCCAAAAAATTGGAGATCAAAAACCCAAAAATGAAGCCGGCTCCTTGAACTTCGAGCTCCGCAGAACCCACCTTTGCACGAGCTTGACCTCGCCATCACCAATCCCCTCCATGGCGCGAACTCCGATCGCAGCCAAGCTCCGTCGAGCTCCCACCTCGAGCGAGCTCCGCCGTGGCCAACGTCCGCAACCAAGCTCTCCTCTACCTCGACGAACTCAAGAAGAACAAGCTCCGAACCAACCTTCGCACGAGCTCGAGCCCCTTTTCGTCGAGCGACACAATCGCCAGTATCGAGCTCCTCCATCTTCGTCGAAGCTCGAGCCCCACATAGTCGTCGCCGAGCCCTCCACTTCGCGAGCTCGCCTTGCCGACCTCCACCACTTCGACTGTCTCCGAGCACCTCTCACCTCGACGAGCTCCTTCAAAGCTCCAATGTCGATTTTCGACCTCGACTCTAATGTCGAGCCTCATTCCAAGCTTCGTCATCGAGCCTGCAACACCGAGCTCCTCTCTACTACGATGGCGAGCTCTAGCTCTCTCCCTCGACACGCTCCGAGCTTGAACCGCCTCTGAACCCATCGCCGTGCTCCATCTCAGCACGTCAAGCATGACGAGACGACGTCACTGAACTCCATTGACGCCCTCGGGGACAGAGACGGGGATGGAGTCGGAGTCGGAGTCGGAGGCGTGGTAGGAGTCGTGGTCGAAGGGTAGGATGAAGGAGAAGAAAGAAAAGAAACAGACAAAGAAGATAGAGCAGAGGTTCAAAAAAGAAAATAGAGCAGAGGTTAAAAAAAAAAAAAAAGTTCAACGGCTCATTGTTGCTTCGCCACGTTGGCGTCCACATGGACTTCGGCCACTTTGCCGAGAACTCTTGCCACCGAGCATGTCATAGCAAAAAAAATGACCTCCTCCCGATGCGCGCTCGCTTGATTGTGATCAACTCACACGATCACGCCACGTCACCAGGTATTTATTTATTTATCTATTTATTTATTTGTTTTAATTATTTAAAAAATCCGAAAAAATATTTTAAAAATCGAAAAAAATTAATTAAAAATTCTAAAAATAATTATTAATTCAGGAAAATTATTTTTAAATTCTGAAAAAAATAATTATTAAATTAGAATAATTAATTAATATTTTTGATAATTAATTATTTAATTCGGAAAATGAATAAAAAATTCAAAAAAAATGAGAAAAAATTCAGAAAAATCTGGAAAAATCATCAAAATTCCAGAAAATTCTGGAAATATTTTTGGGTATTTTACAAGCCCAGAATAACACCGTTACACCCCAAGCAAGATTCCAAACTCCCTTAAGAACACCGATAAAATCTCATACGCCATTAGAACAACAAAACTACTCCTCAAAGACTATAAAACTCAGTCTCCAGGAGAGGGGGGCTCGTGATATGGCTAAAAAAGGGATTAAATCGGAACCATTCAAATCGGGCACGAATCTTAAAGCTCAAGGGTAAAACGGTAATTTCACCTACAAACGGGTCTAAAATGGGAACTGGGTCTTTCTTCAAGACCCAATAACCCACGAAAGGATCCACCTCAACTGGATACGGGTCCCAATCTGAAATGAACCCGGTCCAGCAGGATAGAATTAGGGTCTCTGATTAATACTAATCAACGGCCCTGATTCACATCTATCTTTTCACTGGGAATTAGGAATTACATTCCTAATCTGATTACGGGGGTTATATTCCTTATCAGATCACGGAGATTACATTCCTAATCTGATCCCTAAGGCGACTATAAAAACCCCCCATCCACCACCATTAAGAGGTAATCATTCTTTTACCAATTTACGCTCTTTCATAATCTTCCTGATTATTAACTTGAGCGTCGGAGGGTGTATCACCGGGATCAACCCCGGTGTCTCGCACTTTTTGCAGGTGAACGGCGGGAGTCAATGGTCAAACTCCGGCGGGACAGGTTCAGGTTTGCTATTCAGATTTTCCAAGAATCCACAAATACTGTTTGTTTACCCCCACACCAGATTTAGCGGTAACACTATACGGTTCCAGATTCTACTTTCCGGGGTGGACATGAATGATTGTAAGTACTCACACGACGTAACAATGTCAATCTTCTTCTTTTTCCTTTTTTACCTTAAAGAATCTTGGAAATTCTCAGTAAAGAATATGCATCACTTTTTTGTTACCAAATATGCAGAGGTCATGAAATTAGTTTAAGTTAGTTTCTTTTACATTACTTAATTAAGGAACTTAGTAAAATTTGCAGCTACCTACTTGTGCATACATGTTTTTATGTTCCATAATCATATATGTCAGTGGACTCAACTTGAGTTGGCGACACATGCTTACAGAGATAGATCTTTGTTAGGAATAGGTAAGATTAAAGAAAATTTGAATGCAGCTTGGATCTAGAACTCTAGAATGTTATACACACAAAAAATTCCACATTAATACTACTTATATAATGATTTTTATGTATGCTGGCCCAACCATAAGTAGAACCACTGGTTAACAGCATCCTAGTATATTATGTTCAAATAGAAAGACAATAAGTTCAACAGATAGCCACAGAATATGTTTTGATGGTCAACCAATGGTTTTGATTCTATCACCTAACAAGAGAATCTCCTGCATGCTTAAGCTTCACAAAGTAACAACCTAAAAATGTCCAGTTGTTAACATTCTCTATGTCCAGTTGTAGAATTATGTAATAATTTAGTCTCTGTATTTGTTCAGATGGAGACTTACAATTTGAACTGGATCCTGGCGGGACTTTAAAAGTATTCGGGATCAAAACATCGGAACCTCCATTCGTGCTGGACCAAACATTTACTAATGTGAACAATAATATTGAGAAAGATGGACCATTTTTGTTGACAATCGAACTTCCTGGACCGGTTAACAGCAGGGAGATGAGGATATTGAATGGGATAGGTTTGGAGTTTTCGAAGTGATGATAACCAAAAATTAGTGCAGGCTAGTTGTTATATATGTTTTCAGCAGTTCTAAACATTGTAACACACCAATATGTTTCTTTCTTCTGAATTTGAATTATTTTTTCATTATAAGAAACAAATTTGTTGATGATGATAATACGATTATTTCTCTGATAAAACAGCTAAATGTGAGGACAGTAAATATGTTTTCCCTTCAACATATCTACACCATCTTCGACTAGGTAGAAACAGTATGACATAAAAAGATAATGAGAATAGACAACAAATTGACCCAATTTTTGAAAGTATTTACCAAACTAACCCACTTTCGAAAGTATTTACCAAAATAACTGCGCGGTCTTTGAAAGATCGAGTTTAGTTAAAAATAATTCGGTTTTTCAAAGACCGAGTGTTAGAATTCAAAATCCAAGACTAACACTCGGTCTTTGAAAAATCGAGTTAGTTTTAACTAAACTCGGTCTTTTAGATGGTTTGGAAATTAAAAAAATAAGTAAAAAAATGACCAAATTGTCCTAAAGGAATTGGGGGTGATTTTGTGAGAAGTGAAGAGAGAAATGAAGAGAAGAAAAGAAAGATATGAAGAAATGACCAAATTGTCCCATGAGTTTAAACCTCATCAATTAGTGAATTCTTTCTCTAAACCCATGATTCTAATAATTGTACTAAACAAAATAAATTACACAGAATATCTAAACATTGATATCCAACCCATTACTTCAACATCTATGAGAACATGAACAAATTTCCTTCATGGGTTTGGGGATGTCGGGATTTGATTTAAGGTTTGGGGGTGTTGAGGGCAGTCGAGGAGGAAGTCGGGAAGCTGGAGCCCTTGGTCGGGGGTTGCGGAGAGCGTCGGGGTGGGGTTGGGGGGGTTGGGGAGGAATACCTAGATGAAGTTGTGCGATTTAGGGTGGGGGGGGGGGGGGCGGCGGGGTGGATTTGGGCATCGGGGGAGACAAGGTGAAGAAGAGGAATTGGGGGTCGGGGTGGATTTGGGCATCGGGAACTAAAGGAATTGGGGGTGATTTTGTGTGAAGTGAAGAGAGAAATGAAGAGAAGATAAGAAAGATACGAAATTGTCCCTCTCTCACTTAGATTTGGGTGGAGCTGATATCAGCCATTGGATCGCGATCAAGCGGCTCAGATATGTTGCTCACAATAAGAGGTTTTTCTCACCATCTCATAATAGACTAACTGAACAATTATATATATATATATATATATATATATATATATATATATATATATATATATATATATATATATAACACAAAGAAAGCTATCAAGTGGCTCACATTCAATCCCCTCAAAATCAAAGGTCCAGATCTAACCTCGCAAAACACATTTTTCCTCCCAAAATTTTAAATCCCAAAACCAAAATTTTTCCCCCAAAACTAAAAAAACTCATTACTTAATTTGTTACTCTCTCTCTCTTCTCTCTTCTCTTTTCACTTTTTCATATTTCTCTCTTTCTCTCTCTCCTTATCTCTCTCTCCCAATTTTTTTTTATTTACTGGTAAATTTAGATTTTAAGATTTGTAAATTTTTTAAATTTTTATGTTTTTTTATTGCATATGTTATACTGAAAATATCAAATATCTCTTCAACTGTTAAATTTCATCATTTTCCACACTTAAAGTTCTAAGAAGTTGGATTTTACACCCTCATTTATAATTATTTTTCGACATATACTAATAGAAACATGGATTTTTATTTACAACTAATTATTATCATATTATTCAAACTTGAGCTACATAATTGTTGTTTCACTGTTTACAGTGTTTTTCGTGTTTTGTATCGTTTCGAAGACGTGCCGTAGGCACATGCGTGCCCACCGGCAAATCTAGTATATATATATATTACTTGTATCTTATAATCACACAATGTAACCATTTATTTGAAAACTGTAAGGAAAATATATAACAACAACAATAACATTTTATTGAAAATAAAGCTTTATCCCACATAAACTGACCCTTTATGCTTTGCCACTAGAATTTGAAAGCAGTACACCGTTAACTAGATTCCGAAAATTCAGAAAGGAAGAACCACCTGGCTTTGCAGCCTTAACTGCTCTTTCCTTCCATTCTGATGCTCTTGTCCTCATTTCCTTCCCCTCCTTCCCCATCAACTTCCCCACCAAAGTTGCTACTTCCTCCCTCTTCACATCACTATCAATCTCCATCCCAACACCCCATTCTGTGCACGAGTAGCGACAATTCGTTTGTTGCTCTGCAAAGAACGGCCAACAAATCATGGGCACGCCCGAAGAAATGCTCTCCATTGTTGAATTCCACCCAGAATGCGTTAAAAAAACCCCAATCGACGGGTGCGACAACACTGCCTCTTGCGGGCACCAACTTGTTAGTAATCCCCTCTCTCTTGTCTCATCAACAAATTCCTCTGGTATTACAGCTGCAACTCCTTTAACAAGATCAGGTCTAACCACCCACAAAAAGTCTCTCTTGGTATGAGCAAGTCCCCATGCAAACTCAATCAATTGATTGTTGGTCATCACGGTTATACTCCCAAAATTGACGTAGACTACAGACCCGGGTTCTTTGCCATCCAACCATTGAAGGCAGCTTGTGTCCTCCATCCATAAACTCAAGTTTAGGTTATTGAGGGGATTATTTGGATGCACGTGTTGAGTAAGAAGAAAATGAATAGGCCCGATTGTGTAAATGGGTGGAAGGATTTTGGCCATTGAATCCAGGATTGGTTGCTCCAAGTCATCGAAAGTATTCAGTATGATTGCAGAGGCTCGACGAACTCGCTGTGCTTCTCTGTTACAGTAGTTGAACATGATGTCTTCCGGATTTGTGGATCGGATAAAGCTTGGCAAGTCTTTGAGGCGCATGTTGGTCGCCCCCGGGAACCATTCGATTGGAGTGTCTAAGAATCCATTGGTAAGACCACTTTCATCTGTTCAAGTTACAGCAAAAAATGTCAGGTTTCTGGATAAACAATCAATGAATATAATTCTAGCATTTTCCATTTTGAGAAGAGGAAGCTCAAGAAGATTGGAGTATTCGATATGGACAGATTTTGAGTTTGAAATCAATCGAAACGAAATGCAGTGATTTTTTTTTTTTTCCTTTTTTTTTTATGAACTTATAACTACGAGGAAATCTTATTTACAACAGGATCAGAACTGATTATATAATTTAAATATTCCAGTGGTTTAATATATCACATTTTTCTGAAAATCTTCTCTTCATGCATGATGAAATTTAACTAACTTTTTGGCACGAGGATATCCCTACTAAAAGATAAATTTTTTAAACATATATAGATAGATATAATTAAGACCTTTAGTTGTATAGATGATTATTTAAGTGTATATAGTTTTTTTTTTTTAAAATAGAGCATTCAATATAAATTTTAGATATAATTAAATCTGAATAAGAAATTAGTTTTCCTTTTCTTATTGGAAAATAAAGATCCAAATTCAAATTAACACGCAAATGTTATTAAGGTTACTTATAAATTTCTTTACTAGTTAACAAATTAAAACGGATGTTACATATGTCTAATAAAATCAACGGTTTGTTAAATATTTTTTTAATCTCTCTTATCTTTCTTTCAAAAGGTGCAATAATATTTTTTTAATCTCTCGTAAGGTACAATATTATTATTTTTAAACGAGAAACACGTGCAGTGCGCAAGCAAATAAACAAATAGAATAGATTGGGAAGAAAAGTTTTGTGCATGCCCTTTTGAAGAAAAGTAATTCAGAGTATTCAAGGAAATGAATTTATTGTGAACGTACATCATTTTAGAGGAGACTCAAAGATACTGAACAAACCTTTAAGAGGAAAGAGTCCACTATCAAGCAACTGTTGGTACTGCAAGTATCCCATACTCCCACAAGCACTTGGAGTCCAAAACATAGCCTCTGGAATCCCAAACTCCTCGGCCACCTCCAGGGTGAAGGTCATCACAGCATCCGACACTATACAGCTGATTCTCGGCCCATCTCCTGCGCTGTTGAGTTTTTTCACCAACTCTCGAAACGGAGCACCGCAATTCTTGGGCATGGATAAACACAAGGCCGGAATGTCTTGTGCCGCATCGTTGCCGGAAGCGGGTAGGCCATCGGGTATGGTTTCAAACTGAAACCCGGGAAGGCCTTTGACGAAATCAGGACCACGAGAGCGGAGGAGGCGGCGGTGGTTGAACTCGGTGTTGACGAAGGTGATGTGGAAGCCGAAGGTGTGGAGGAGCTTGCCGAGTTTGAGGAAGGGTGTGATGTGGCCCTGGGCCGGGTAGGGTACTAGGACTGCATGGGGTTTCTCATTTCCAATTGAACCCATTATTTTTTCTTTTCTTTTTCGTTAAAAAAATTGTATTAGTAGATTGAGTTTCAGTGTACGAGGGATTGAAGGTGTTTATATAGTGAAAAATTTTGTAAAATTTTTTCGAAGTCCAATTTTTCCGGAGATTGTTGATTATGTCCTTTTGTTTTAGGTCAAATAAATGGTTTGTTGGGAACCTGTTAAATTAAGAATTTTTTTCCAAACCCGTTTTTTGAAAGTTTTTTTTCAAACTGTCTTACTTTTTTTTTTTAATTTCCAAACCATCTTACTCGGTCTTTGGTCAATGACCAAGTTTGATTAAAAATAACTCGGTTTTTCAAAAACCGAGTGTTAGTCTTGGATTTTTCGAATTCTAACACTCGGTCTTTGAAAAACCGAGTTATTTTTAACCAAACTCAGTCTTTCAAAAACCGATTGTATTATTTTGGTAAATACTTTCAAAAGTGGGTCATTCTGGTAAATAATTTCAAAAGTGGGTCATTTTGGTAACACGTTCATCTCTATGATTATTTTTCCTGCATTAGGTGTGATGAATTATTGCACAACCATCTTGATCTAGAAATCTCAGAATTACAGATCGAAAAGGTAGTCTACTTTCCACACCTTTACCTCTGGAGCATTCCGAACAGCTTGTGAAAGTGAAAAAGGTGCTTGCGAACAATGATATATATGCAAAGTGTATAGAACAGCTGCTATGCTTACAAAGATGAAGGACATCATCACCAATTTATTGAAATCCTGTGAAAAAGTTCGTAAAAGATGGCGTAAATCTTTCTTTTATTTTTTATTTAAAATTTCAAATGAAACTGTAAAATCTTTACCTGTGGGTTTGAAATAATTACACCCATGATGTAAGTCGGCAAGTCAAACATGGATTGAAGTGAATTTTGGACTCCTCCAACCATACAACGATCAGCTTCAGGAACCTGATCCCAATTGAATGTATTGATTGTCTCTACTACTATAATGGGAGAAGGCCTTAGTCCATAACCCAATCCGTGCAACGTACGTATTGGTAATTTTTTTCCCCTTTTCATTCCCTCCCCCCAAAAAAAAAAATTCCCCACGTGCAAAGCACGTGTATAATACTAGTGCCAGATAATGTAAAAGCCTAGGAAGATTATTACTGTAAGGATGAAATTATGAGTATTTATTGATATGTTTTTCCAGCAACAGATAATCAATCAAATTGTAGTTTTCCAACCTCAAGCCAGTTTATCTGAAACTATATGCAAGCTCAACATGTTTATCACTTCTTTCTCCACCAGATCGAGATGAATATTCATATTCTTGATTAGTAGATCATTACTCTAAAGTTGGTTGAAAATCTGCTTCATTTAAGATATTTAAAAGTTCAACCACACATTAGGCCATCTCCAACCCATAATTCCATTTTGGAGCAACTTTTACTCCAAAATGGAGTAACTGTCACATCAAACAGTAACTTCATCTTCAACCCATAACTCCATTTCTAACTCCAAAAAGGAATATTCTCTGCATATTCTTTTTTATCTACTTTTTAAATTAATTCTCTTCTAACTCCTCACTATTTATCTATTTAACCAATAGGCCACAAACAAAAAAAAAATTTATGTATTGATCCAATAATATGCCTCAATATTTAACATTAATAAATAATATTTTATTATAAATTGACCATTCTACAAATAATATAATACTTAGAAAATAAAATTGCATTAATTAAAACAAATGACTACCAAAATATTACATTCAATAACATAAATAGGAATACTTAATATATATATATATATATGTATATATATATATATATATGGTTTAATTAACCATCTGAGTTGGTGTACTCCTCTCACAAATGTTCAATTAATGCATTACGAAGCGCGATGTGAGCATCTTTATCCTTGATTTGTCTATGGCGAGCAATAAATTGTTGAAATCTTGCATTTTCATCTACAACCATTTCAACTTCTAGAACTGCAGCCTCCCTCGTATCTTGAATTGGTGCATGAAGATCACGTTCATCCTCGATAATCATGTTGTGCATAATAATGCACGCAGTCATTATATCATGTAACACATTATTGTTCCAATAACGTGCCGGTCCCGCAACAATTGCGAATCGTGATTGGAGAACTCCAAATGCTCGTTCTATATCTTTTCTACATGCTTCCTGTTTCATAGCAAAATATTTTTTCTTCCGACCAAGCGGCTGATGTATACTTTGTACAATAGTGGACCATTTTAGGTATATACCATCAGCTAAATAATAGCCCATGTTATACTCTTTTCCTAGAATAATATAATGAGCAGGAGGAGCAATACCTTGAGCTAGGTTAGAAAAAAGATGAGACGACTCCAACACATTGATATCATTGTTGGTGCCCGGCATGCCAAAATATGTGTGCCATATCCAAAGATCATAATCTGCTACAGCTTCAAGAATAATAGTTGGATGCCTACTACGACCTTCATATTGTCCAGCCCATATTGTTGGACAATTTTTCCACTTCCAATGCATACAATCAAGACTGCCCAACATTCCCGGAAAACCACGTTGTTGACCAACATAGAGTAGCCTTGTGACATCATTAGCGGTTGGTGTTCTTAGATATCGCTCTGCAAATATTTCCACAATAGCACGACAAAATTTCTTCATACTTTCAATCGCCGTTGACTCGCCTATTTTAATGTACTCGTCCGTCGCATCTGCCGGTAGACCATACGCCAACATCCGGAACGCAGTTGTTACTTTCTGTAAACTTGATAATCCAGCTCTACCGAGTCCATCATTTCTTTGGTGGAAATAATTGTCATGACCTTTGACCGCATCAACAATACGAAGGAACAAACTCCGAGACATTCTATACCGTCTGCGAAACATGACTTCACTGTAGCGTGGGTTTTCGGAGAAATAGTCGTTGAACAAATTACGATCCGTAATTTCCCTATCGCGATTGATCACTACATGACCCGGAATCGAGCCACCATGGTGGCTTTGTTGGTTGAAGTAGCGCGCAAGAACCATGTTGTTGTTAGCGATCCCCTGATATATTGCATCTTCGGAGGCGAACAAATTTTCCATAACGTTCATCGTTGTCGCATCATTGTCGGCATCCGAAGATGAAGTGGAACTTGCTGAATTAGATGGACCTCCAATATTGAAGTTCATTTTCAAATTGAATAAAATGAACAAGTTTGTTAAATCTTTATTTTGAGGAAATGGAAGACAGGAGAATAAATTTTGAAATGAGGCTATAGTACGTTATTGATATGAGGCTGTAGTACGTTATTTATAGTAAATCAATGAAGTGTCTCAAACGGCTATAATCCAAACGGCTATACTCCAAACGAATATATTCCAAACGGCTATATTCCAACGACTATAATCCAAACGGCTATAATCCAAACGAATATATTCCAACGGCTATATTCCAACGGCTATAATCCAAACGAATATATTCCAACGGCTGTATTCCAACGGCTATAATCCAAACGGCTATAATCCAAACGGCTATAATCCAAACGAATATATTCCAACGGCTGTATTCCAACGGCTATAATCCAAATGGCTATAATCCACGAATATATTCCAACGGCTGTATTCCAACGGCTATAATCCAAACGGCTATACTCCAAACGAATATATTCCAACAGCTGTATTCCAACGGCTATAATCCAAACGGCTACAATCTAACATCTATAAATAGAGATATTATTTATCTTCTTTCTCATTCCACTCATCTTCTTTCTCATTCCACTTGTTCTCAGAAGAAAATGTCTGTTCGAGCTTCTTCATACGTTGTTAGCGAAGACGTGCACCTTTGTCAAGTTTATTTAGAAATTTCTCAAGACCCTATTACGGGTAGATACCAGTCAGCAGATCATTTTTGGTCTTATGTGGAGAAAAGTTACAATGCATCAAGAAACCAGAGTTGGGAGTCTCGTTCAAAAAGATCTGTGCAATGTCGAATTCAGACTATAATGGCGGAAGTAAAAAAATTAAATGGTTGTTTGAAACAAGTAGAGAATTTGAATCCAAGTGGTGCCTCAGATGCGGATATTGTGAGTATTCATTTAACTTTCACATTCAAAAGTTATTTATTTTATTACGATTACTTAACCATATGTTCACAATAATTTACAGTTTAGTCGAGCGAAGGAATTTTTCATGCAAGATCCAAAGTTCAAAAAAGGATTCAAATTTGATCATGTTTGGAATATAGTTAAGGATTTTGAGAAATTTAAAGATAATGTACCCACTGCAAGAAAAATAGCTCGAAATTTAAACTATGACTCGCCACAGTCAGATAATCCCACTCCAGAGTCTCCAATGTCATCTTCTCCTGGGCTGCCTTCATTTTTTTCAACTTTAGATGAAGAAAATTTTGGAAGTATTTCATCGCAACGACCCATTGGGGTAAAAAAAGCCAAAGGAAAAAGAAAAAATGATGAAGATTTTAATGATATTAAAGAAAGTAATCGACAACTGCTGGAGATGTTAGAAAAGACCAGATCCGAGAGGAAGGAACTTCTGGAAATTCAGCGGCAAAGTTTGGCCTTTAAAGCAATGAAAGAAGAAAATAAAGTTTTATTAAAAGACTTGAATTCCATTGCTGATCCAAACGTGCGTGAGCACTTCCGAGTTGAACAAGCAAGAATTCTTCAGAAAAGAGCTCAACAACAACAACAACATGAAGGGTCATCTTCCGATGCTTTTGGACAGTTTTTCAATGATATTAGAGGATCCGGAACCGATTTACCACCTTTCTAAATTATTATTAGTCTTATGTGTGTTATTATTTTATTGCGATATGTATTTTGCTTTTTTTTTTTGCACGAGTTTAGTTTGATTATTGTATTTTGCAGTATGTAGTTTGTATTGTTTTTTATTTGAATGTTTATGAAATTTTAATTAAGACGTCTTAAAATGTACGAAGTTTATATATATTGTAATTGACATTTCGTATTATTTTCAAAATATTAAATATACTTAATATTTAATTAATAATCTTCAATAGAACACAAAAAAATTAAATTTTTATTTCTGGAAGTAGAATGTAATTAACTTTGTTAAGAAAATATTTAATAAGGGTTTAATTAAAAATTACAAAACTTTTAGGGGTTTTTAAAAAAAAATACTGGCGTTGGGTGAACAGTAGCGCGCCATATATGGCGCGCCACTGTTCATCCCAACCCAATCCACGCCATTATGGCGCTGGATATGGCGATGGGTTGGAGGCCAATTCCAACGCCATCTGCCAACTCAGCGCCAAAATGGCGCTGGGTTGGAGATGCTCTTATATATATGGCTTCAATAGAGAAAGATAGGAACATATATCTCGAAGATCAGTGTGAACAAGTAAATCCTTTAGCAAGTGGACTAACGTCCTCTAGCAAGTTCATGTCAAGTTTGTAGACCAGTCATAATCAATCCATGTTTTATGAGTTTTCATTGGTCTTGTGACTTCGACGCTGATTGTTTTTGGGCTTACGAGTTTAAGGTCCAATTACAGGATTTGTGTTTATCCTTTAGGGTTTACTTGGGGATTATATATATGGCCGTAGACTCTAGGGTTAGAATCAATTTGTGTGATCAAAAGGTGAGCCGTTATCATTGTTCAACTTCAAGAAGGGATTGTACCGAGTGTTTTCAAAGGTGAGAGAGAGAGATTGAGAGTTGTAATCTTTGTATTTCTTGGGGAATAAGAAGTATTGGTTATCTCTGCATATTGATTGTGTTCTTGTGAGATCTTGCATAGTGTGGTGTCTTGTTCTTGGTTCATCTAAGTCTCGGTGGTTTCTATTGTTTGTGGTGTGTTTCCGCTATTAGCACTACGAGTTGTGGTAGATTCTTCAACAAGTGGTATTAGAGCCTAGTTGGTTCGGGATAGCCGATGTAATCCCCATTTATGCAAATCCGTATTTTCTGAGTATTTTTCTGTATTTCGATATTTATAAATTTGTTATTTGTTAAATTCGTTTTGAATTTCGTCTCTAAGCATTTTCTAAACAATGGTTATAATATTTCGAATAAACTTTGTTCCATTTCTACTTGATCAACTATTTACATTTTAACTCAAATAAAAAATATTATTATTGTTTAGCTTATTAACTACATTTTACTTTCATGTTTGTAGGACTTATATTTGTTCCCAGTGCTCTAAGATGTTTTGTTAAACTCTCGTTAATGAAAGAGAGTAGTTATATTCCACATTTTCTTATAATAATAATAATAATAATAATAAAATAAATAAAATAAAAAACCGACCTTTATTCCAAAAATTTTGGTGTTGGGCCAGTTGGCTGTGTAAATCCACAGAGAGGCTATCAATTAGAATTTAGTTTCAAAAACCGTTCTCTCCCTCGAACTTGTTACCAAAATGATCCACTTTTTGAAAGTATTTACCAAACTGACCCACATTCGACAGTATTTATCAAAATGATAAATTCGGTCTTTGAAAGGCGAGTTTAGTTAAAATTAACTCGGTTTTTTAAAGATCGAGTGTTAGAATTCGAAAAATCCAAGACTAACACTCGGTCTTTGAAAAACCGAGTTAGTTTTAACTAAACTCGGTCTTTCAAAGACCGAGTGGGATGGTTTGGGAATTTTAAAAAAAAGTAGGGTAGTTTGGAAAAAACTTCAAAAAAGTGGGACAGTTTGGGAAAAAATTCTTAAATTAATCAGTAAACTAGTATTTTTTCATGTGTGAAAAATCCTGGAGGATTTTTACGTGCGATATACGTGTTAAGAAATAGTTTTGGAATTGGATGTGCCTTGCACGTATTTGGAAAAAATATTTTTAAGAAAATGCTACAATTTGTACATACAATGCTCGTGTTTATACGTAAAATTAGAGTTGTACGTACAACATATGTGTATGTGTATGTGTAGTGTTGAAAAATATTGAAAATTTGTTTTGCACGTGCATTGAACGTTTTAAATAGGTGAATTTTTTTTGTAATTAATGAGAGAGTTGGAGTTGCACGTGCAACGCACAGGTTTGTATGTTGACAATTCACAACTCCAACTCTCTCATTATATTTCGAGAGATTATATATTATATTATAGATAGATAGATAGATAGATAAATAGATAGTAATTTACACGTGCGATGCATATTTAATATATTTTTTTAAAAAATAAAGTACAAAATTTGACATAGTGAGAACTTGAACCTGAGATCTCCTTCATATGAGTTATGCAATGCACGCGTTGGTAGATTTACAAATGACACTAAGGCTTTTTTCCATTATAATATTAGAGATTAGAGATTAGAGATAAGTAAATAAAAAAAATTTATAAGAACTCAAACAAAGTCTGATTTTGCTAAAGAATCCTCACAAGTACAAGCAAATAAAGTATATAGTGGATCAAAATAATACTACATCCATCAAAAATAGTAAAAGGAGAAGAAAATAAATTATGTGTATTGTGCAGCAGTTCACTGTGGAGGCAACAACAACACCTCAAAACATGTTTCAAGCAAATCATTCCGAGCTCCCCAGATGCAACCTATTCAACTACTCCTAGTGTTTAGAGACGGAAAATTTATGTTTGAAAAGTCTCAGATTTAAGAGCATCTCCAACCCAGCACTATTTTAGCGCTGAGTTGGTAGATGGCGTTGGAAACCCCCTCCAACCCATCGCTATATTCAGCACTATAAAAGCGCAGGTTGGGTTGGGATGAACAGTGGCGCGCCATATATGGCGCGCTACTGTTCACCCAACGCCAAATTTTTTTTTTTTTTTTTTTTTTAAAACCCCTAAAAGTTTTGTAATCTTTAATTAAACCCTTATTAAATATTTTCTTAACAAAGTTAATTACATTCTACTCCCAGAAATAAAAATTTAATTTTTTTGCGTTCTATTGAAGATTATTAATTAAATATTAAGTATATTTAATATTTATAAAATAATACGAAATGTCAATTACAATATATATAAACTTCGTACATTTTAAGACGTCTTAACTAAAATTTCATAAACATTCAAATAAAAAACAATACAAACTACATACTGCAAAATACAATAATCAAACTAAACTCGTGCAAAAAAAAAATGCAAAATACATATCGCAATAAAATAATAACACACATAAGACTAATAATAATTTAGAAAGGTGGTAAATCTGTTCCGGATCCTCCAATATCATTGAAAAACTGTCCAAAAGCATCGGGAGATGACCTTTGATGTTGTTGTTGTTGTTGAGCTCTTTTCTGAAGAATTCTTGCTTGTTCAACTCGGAAGTGCTCACGCACGTTTGGATCAGCAATGGAATTCAAGTCTTTGAATAAAACTTTATTTTCTTCTTTCATTGCTTTAAAGGCCAAACTTTGCCGCTGAATTTCCAGAAGTTCCTTCCTCTCGGATCTGGTATTTTGTAACATCTCCAGCAGTTGTCGATTACTTTCTTTAATATCATTTAAATCTTCATCATTTTTTCTTTTTCCTTTGGCTTTTTTTACCCCAATGGGTCGTTGCGATGAAATACTTCCAAAATTTTCTTCTTCTAAAGTTGGAAAAAATGAAGGCAGCCCAGGAGAAAATGACATTGGAGACTCTGGAGTAGGATTATCTGACTATGGCGAGTCATAGTTTAAATTTCGAGCTATTTTTCTTGCAGTGGGTACATTATCTTTAAATTTCTCAAAATCCTTAACTATATTCCAAACATGATCAAATTTGAATCCTTTTTTGAACTTTGGATCTTGCATGAATAATTCCTTCGCTCGACTAAACTGTAAATTATTGTGAACATAAGGTTAAGTAATCGTAATAAAATAAATAACTTTTGAATGTGAAAGTTAAAAGAATACTCACAATATCCGCATCTGAGGCACCACTTGGATTCAAATTCTCTACTTGTTTCAGACAACCATTTAATTTTTTTACTTCCGCCATTATAGTCTGAATTCGACATTGCACGGATCTTTTTGAACGAGACTCCCAACTCTGGTTTCTTGATGCATTGTAACTTTTCTCCACACGAGACCAAAAATGATCTGCTGACTGGTATCTACCCGTAATAGGGTCTTGAGAAATTTCTAAATAAACTTGACAAAGGTGCACGTCTTCGCTAACAACGTATGAAGAAGCTCGGACAGACATTTTCTTCTGAGAACAAGTGGAATGAGAAAGAAGATGTAGAACCCCGTATTTTCAAATATTATTTTAATTATTTGAAAATGATTTTTAAATGATTTTGAGTATTTAATAAATACTTTCCAAAAGTTATCTTTTGTACACGTGCAAAACACGTGCAAATGACTTTTTAGAAGTTTGGAAAATTAAGTTTTCTTTATGAAAAATCATTGTTTATTATTTGAGAATTATTTAATATTTTTCCAGATTTTTCAGAAATTAATTATGCCTATTTGCAATTTTTGAGAAAAGAAGGACTTATTTGCAAAATTGACAATTTTGAGGGTTGAAGTGCAAAGTGTATTTGCTGGACTTTCCGATCAGTACTTGTTGAGGTTTGAGAATATACTTTTCTATTAGATCCTAATTTAAATGATATTTGGTTTATTTTTCAAAGAAAAGAATTATATATGTAAAATGTACTTTCGAAAGAAGTATTTTGTAAAGAGGGAATAAAAACCCTAATATTTTACTCCGGCATATATAAGGGATTTCTTATTCCCAGCCGTCATTGACAATATTGAGACTTTTGAGATTTGTTTGAGGAACAAGAAGAGGCTTTTTGGATCTAGCAAGGAGAAGAGCTATTTCGTGGATTTTCTTCAAAACAAGGTGAGTTGGTTTGTTTTGTTTTGCTTTGCTTGTTTGTTTTGATTGGTAGATGACGTAAGATCTTTGTTATGCTTGTTGTGATCATTATGCCATTATTTTGTTAGTCTCATTGTAAATATGATTTGGATCTTTAATTTGAGATGGAGGATGAGAACTTTTGATGATATTTGGATCATGTATGAGAAATATTAAGATTTATTGAGGATATGTTGATCTATGAGATCGTATTGTTGAGAGACATATTAAGAATTAATTTTGTTGTGATTAGATGGTAAACACCTGGACCTTATGATTGTAAATCAGATTTGGATTAAGTTATGGAAGACTTTTTGTTGAAGAAAAATCCTAATGGGAGAATTAAAGAATTAAGATCATGAGAATATGAGATTGGAGAAATTGATTGATTGAGTAATGTAACCATGATGGAGATTGTTGAGAATTGTTTATTTGCCTGAATATAAATTAATTTTATGATCGATGAATCTTTAGAATACTCCCGTTTGATTTGTGTTCAGATCTATACTTTTTGTAAATCTGTAGCCGACAGTCGACTGGCCTACAGAGCAGTCGACTGGTACGTGCCTATTGTGTATTTTTGAGTCTTGAGATTTGTTCGGGACAGTCGACCTGGACTGAGGTCAGTCGACTGGTCCTCTGGTTGTATTGTTGTTCAGTTCTTTCGGGACGGTCGACTGATGACTTGTCAAGTCGACTGGTCATGCCTTAGATTATTTTTGTAAAATATTGGGATATGTCCTCTGGACAGTCGACTGGTCCATCAAGCAGTCGACTGGTCCTGTAGGATCTTGCATTTGATTTGAGATATTTTGTTTAGTGTTTGATTTGAGACATTTGTTCAGTACTTGATTCTGAGATATTGTTCAGTATTTGATGTTGAGATATTTGTTCAGTGTTTGATTTTAAGATGTTCAGTTAAGAACATGATTTTGAGATATTTTGTTGAGCCACTTGTTAAGTGGAATTTGTTCAGATATTTGTTTTGAGTCTCTAGAGGTAGGTGACCCTAGTATACCGGTGTTTGTTCAGTTATTTGTTGAGGCCCATCGAGGCACATTTTCAGTTATTCAGATTTTTGGTCCGGTAGGGTACACTACTCTAGGAGATTTGTTCAGTAACCCAAATTAATAAGGACAGGCATTAGTAGTGTCATGACGAATGGGAACTTGAGTTATGCACCTCAGTATGGCTTTTGATGTAGGATTAGTCTCCTGAATTATCCAAGTAGTTAACTTGAGATGTGTGATTTATCTCCGGAATTATCCAGGTAGTTAACCTGAGATGTGAGGTATTTCTCCGGAATTATCCAAGTAATTATCTTGAGATGTGGAATTGAACTACGGAATGATCGGAGTCGAGGCGACGCTTTTGGGGTATTCTTGTGATTATGAGTCTATGTTTAGATGTGGGATAATCTCCTGAATTATCCAGGGAAAATACCTGCGATGTGGGATCAATCTCCGGAATGATCAAGCATGGGCAAATTATCATAGTTTATCTTCATCTCTTAGTAGTCATCGTTGTCAGCATGTAGTCATGATGTTTTCTGGAATCACTTTTATGCATTTGGATTTCCTGTTCTTACACTCTTGGCTTTCGGTTTTGATAACACCCATTATTCTTTGTTGTTATTTCATATTTTAGTGTTCGATTATTATTTGTTGGATATCATGTTTTAAGTTCATTTATGTTATTTGTTGATTTGTTACCACTCACACCATTTATGGTTGACCCCGTAGTTTGGGGGTTAGGGTTCAACTCTAGCCTCACTTGTTGCAGGTTATTGCTTAGTTGGAGGTTGGATGCTTGAGTGGGCAGTTTGAGATAATTGGATTATTTAGTGTTTTGTGTAAAATTGTAAAGACTTATTTGAGTTGTTTTTGAGTTGTAAATAAAAGATTAATTTGTGTCGAGATGTTTAGACTTCCGCTGTAATCGTAACAATTGTTGTAATAAAGTAAGAAAAAAATATTAGTGGTGTTGTTGGTGTTTATTGTTGTATTGAAGTGGATTACTGGGATTCCGCCACTTATTTTCTAAGCTCTCATATTAGAAATTTGGGGCGCTACAGAAGATGAGTGGAATGAGAAAGAAGATAAATAATATCTCTATTTATAGATGTTAGATTGTAGCCGTTTGGATTATAGCCGTTGGAATACAGCCGTTGGAATATATTCGTTTGGATTATAGCCGTTTGGATTATAGCCGTTGGAATACAGCCGTTGGAATATATTCGTTTGGATTGTAGCCGGTTGGATTATAGCCGTTGGAATACAGCCGTTAGAATATATTCGTTTGGATTATAGCCGTTTGGATTATAGCCGTTGGAATACAACCGATGGAATATATTCGTTTGGATTGTAGCCGGTTGGATTATAGCCGTTGGAATACAGCCGTTAGAATATATTCGTTTGGATTATAGCCGTTTGGATTATAGCCGTTGGAATACAGCCGTTTGGAATATATTCGTTTAGATTATAGCCGTTTGGAATGAGAAAGAAGTTGGACTATAGCCGTTGGAATATATTCGTTTGGATTATAGCCGTTTGGGTTATAGCCGTTGGAATATAGCCGTTTGGAATATATTCGTTTGGAGAATAGCCGTTTGGATTATAGCCGTTTGAGACACTTCATTGATTTACTATAAATAACGTACTACAGCCTCATATCAATAACGTACTATAGCCTCATTTCAAAATTTATTCTCCTGTCTTCCATTTCCTCAAAATAAAGATTCAACAAACTTGTTCATTTTATTCAATTTGAAAATGAACTTCAATATTGGAGGTCTATCTAATTCAGCAAGTTCCACTTCATCTTCGGATGCCGACAATGATGCGACAACGATGAACATTATGGAAAATTTGTTCGCCTCCGAAGATGCAATATATCAGGGGATCGCTAACAACAACATGGTTCTTGCGCGCTACTTCAACCAACAAAGCCACCATGGTGGCTCGATTCCGGGTCATGTAGTGATCAATCGCGATAGGGAAATTGCGGATCGTAATTTGTTCAACGACTATTTCTCCGAAAACCCACGCTACAGTGAAGTCATGTTTCGCAGACGGTATAGAATGTCTCGGAGTTTGTTCCTTCGTATTGTTGATGCGGTCAAAGGTCATGACAATTATTTTCACCAAAGAAATGATGGACTCGGTAGAGCTGGATTATCAAGTTTACAGAAAGTAACAGCCGCGTTCCGGATGTTGGCGTATGGTCTACCGGCAGATGCGACAGACGAGTACATTAAAATAGGCGAGTCAACGGCGATTGAAAGTATGAAGAAATTTTGTCGTGCTATTGTGGAAATATTTGCAGAGCGATATCTAAGAACACCAACCGCTAATGATGTCACAAGGCTACTCTATGTTGGTCAACAACGTGGTTTTCCGGGAATGTTGGGCAGTCTTGATTGTATGCATTGGAAGTGGAAAAATTGTCCAACAGCATGGGCTGGACAATATGCAGGTCGTAGTGGGCATCCAACTATTATTCTTGAAGCTGTAGCAGATTATGATCTTTGGATATGGCACGCATATTTTGGCATGCCGGGCACCAACAATGATATCAATGTGTTGGAGTCATCTCATCTTTTTTCTAACCTAGCTCAAGGTATTGCTCCTCCTGCTCATTATATTATTCTAGGAAAAGAGTATAATATGGGCTATTATTTAGCTAATGGTATATACCCAAAATGGTCCACTATTGTACAAAGTATACATCAGCCGCTTGGTCGGAAGAAAAAATATTTTGCTATGAAACAGGAAGCATGTAGAAAAGATGTAGAACGAGCATTTGGAGTTCTCCAATCACGATTCGCAATTGTTGCAGGACCGGCACGTTATTGGAACAATAATGTGTTACATGATATAATGACTGCGTGCATTATTATGCACAACATGATTATCGAGGATGAACGTGATCTTCATGCACCAATTCAAGATACGAGGGAGGCTGCAGTTCCAGAAGTTGAAATGGTTGTAGATGAAAATGCAAGATTTCAACAATTTATTGCTCGCCATAGACTAATCAAGGATAAAGATGCTCACATCGCACTTCGTAATGCATTAATTGAACATTTGTGGAAGGAGTACACCAACTCAGATGGTTAATTAAACCATATATATATATATGTATATATATATATTAAGTATTCCTATTTATGTTATTGAATGTAATATTTTGGTAGTCATTTGTTTTAATTAATGGAAATTTTATTTTCTAAGTATTATATTATTTGTAGAATGGTCAATTTATAATAAAATATTAATTATTAATGTTAAATATTGAGGCATATTATTGGATCACTACATAAAATTTTTTTTTTTTGTGGCTAATTGGTTAAATAGATAAATAGTGAGGAGTTAGAAGAGAATTAATTTAAAAAGTAGATAAAAAAGAATATGCTGAGAATATTCCTTTTTGGAGTTATAAATGGAGTTATGGGTTGGAGATGAAGTTACTGTTTGATGTGACAGTTACTCCATTTTGGAGTAAAAGTTGCTCCAAAATGGAGTTATGGGTTGGAGATGGCCTAAGAAATTAGTTCAATTTTGATCAAATTAAAAGTAAACCATTTTAGGCAAAAGTAGTACTACATTACTTTCACAAACGCAATATAGCTAGATTGAAAAAACTACACTCGCAACATAGATATTTTTGTTGTAATATCTTTTAAGAAAAATGATAATTCGATTTTCAGTTCTTTTTCCTGGCAAATGGGTTTTTGTTACTTTCTCTCACTTAGATGGTTTTTCAAACTAATATTTGGATGTAATGAGAAATACTTAAGTGTAATTTCTACAGGGCTAAATAAAAAGGTTCTGGTCAAATGCAGGTTATTAAGATAAAATGTCACTTTTACATTATATTATTATATCTATATTTTATACTAACCGGAGACAGTCTCTCATTTCTCTATTTAAAAATAGAGAAAGAAGATAAAAAGAATGGATTTCTATTTAACTAATACGTGCACTACGCACAATTTTATTAAACAACCAAAACAAAATAAAAACCCTAATCCCTTCCCCAACACATACATCACTCGCGCCCCCTGATGCCCCACCCCCACGCCGCTCCCGCCCCTAACAGTTTTATTAATACTGAATTGGATAACATTATGGTTTTGTAGTGATTCTCTAAGCCATATGCTTATGTGAGGTTGATAATGAAAATTTCAGTAATTACAATAGGGATGATATTTATAAGTTTCTTCTAATTATCTCACACTATTTCGGAGTTCCATATAAATTTATGAGTCCCACAGAAAAAAAAAAAAAAACTGTGCAATTTGCACAGGGTAACTCTACTCTATATCTTATACTAATAAGAGAGACAATCTACCCCCTCTCTCCTTTCTCTATTTTAAAATACAGAAAGGAGATGAAAAGTATGAATTCTTATTTAACTAGCACGTGCACTACGCACGATTTATTAAACAACCAAAACAAAATAAAAACTCTAATCCTTCCCTCAACACACACAGAGCTCGCGACCCCCGATGCTCCAACTAGGGGTGGCAACAGGTCCAAGACCGGCCTGGCCCCCCATTACGTGGGTTCAACCCGGGACCCCCCCCCCCCCCCCCCCCCCCCCACACACACACACAAACCATGGGGCTGGTCCGGTTCAATATTTTGGCCATTTAGCCCGATTTGGCCCGGCCCGGTTGAGGACCGGGATTGGCCCGCCATTTGGCATTTTTATGTTCAGAATTAAAAAAAAAAATAAAAAAAATCACCAAATTACCCCCCAACGGATCTATACTTGTTAGGTTTTTTTGTGTGTGTGTGTGTGGGGGGGGGGGGGGGGGGGGGGGGGTGCTTTAGAAAATCAAAAAATTTGCATATTTTATATACACCACATCATTTCTTTCATTTCTCTTCATTAATTCACTCAAATCTTTCTACTATCTCTCAAATCAACAACAACAATCAACACTCTCTCAACTTTGCAAGGATCAAATCTTTCTACATTTTGCTAGGATCAACAATCAACAATAATCAAGTGATCAACAACAACAATCAATACTACTAGTCTACTACAAGCTCTCAAGTCTCAACTCTCTCAACATTTATTCTTCAAACTTCAAACACTCATATGGTATTTTAGTATCTGTTTAATTTGTAGATTTAACATAGTTGATTATTCTCATTTATATCTCTTAATTAGTTTGGGTTTTCTTGAACTTCTTCCTCTCATTTTTTTAGATTTTATTTATAAATTTGGTAAAGTGGTAAAACATACATACACTACTCACTAGTTTTTGTTATTATTGTTAATTTTTAGTTGAGATAGATTGTTGTTCGTTTTAAATTTTGTTGTTTCTCTTTATTTAATTTTGTTGTTTTAAATTATTAGTTGCTATACATTTAGTTGTTTCTTTTAATTTAAATTTTAAAATGTACACTTGCTTTCTCTCTAATTATACATACACTAGTTTTTAATATTTAAATGGCTTCTAATCGATCACGCGGTGGTAGACATAGTAGTCAAGAGTCCACTAGTCATCACATTCCTTCCATTTCACTTCCATATATAAATAGTGAAGAAACATTTATGAATTATGATAGTTTTTCCGATTTGAATGAAACACACTCAAATCCTACAGAAATAGAAGATCATGTAGAACCACAGCCATCGGAACAAGGTCATTCTCTAACCTGTAAAATAAGAGGGACTACTTCCGAAGTACACAATTATTTCAATTTTATCCCTTCACAAATTGATAAGAGTGTAGGACTAAAAATATGTACGAAGTGTCAAAGACCATATAAGTTTAAAATAGGATCGGGCACGGATAGACTTCAACGTCACTTAAATAAATGTCAACCACAATTTTCGAAACACGATCTCACACAACAAAAAATATATCCTAGAACCGGTCAAGTAGATAGTCATAGCTGTGATCACGATCTCGTTCGTAGGAAAATAGCTAAGTTAGTAATTATGCGTGAATTACCATATTCGTTTGGTGAAAGTAGGTATGTAGAGACTTTTACACAAACCTCCTTAAACTCTCATTATAAAAAGATTGCTAGGAATGTAGTTAATGGTGATTGTAAATTAGTTTACAATGAGACTAAAGATTTTTTGATAGCAACACTAACATCACTAAATACTAGAGTTTCTTTGACATCAGATGGGTGTGTAGGAGTAAACGGCATTTCAATGATGTGTGTAACATGTCATTGGATAGATTCAGGTTGGGTACTTCAAAAGAGGATAATTTCATTTAGATATGTTAGGTACCCATATACGGGTGAAATTATAGGTACACACATTATGGAAGCATGTAATAATTTTGGTATTTATGATAAAGTATTTTATATTGGTTTTGATAACGCCTCTAATAATACTAAGGAAATTAACAGTTTAAAAATTACTTTAGATCCTATAGAACCCGAAATTTTTTATGTTAGGTGTGCTTGTCATATTTTAAATCTTTGTGTGCAAGATGCACTAAAATATGGAAATGATAAAATTGATGCAATGAGAGATTGTTTTCATTATATTACATTGAGTGGTCCAATATATCAAACTTTTCATGAATGGTGTAAACTTAGGGGAATTGTATATAAACGTTTTCCTAAAGATGTTAGACATTGATGGAATTTTACATTTGATTTATTAGGTGTTGTTCTTCATTATCGTTTTAATCTTAGATATTTTTGTATTGCAATGGGTATGCAAAATTGTATGTTAGATGATGATTTTTGGTTTTTTGCTGATAGTTTGTATAAATTTTTAGAACCGTTTAACTATGCTACTTTGCAATTTTCAAAAACATATATATCTACATCTAGTAGTATTTTACTTGAAATTGTCACTATAATGAAAACAATTAAAATTTTACAAAATGACCCTTTTATTGGAGATATGGTTAATGCGGCATATATTAAATTTTTAAAATATTTTCATCCACTTCATATGTTATATTGTGTAGCTAGTATAATGAATCCCATGATTAAATTATATGGCACAAAAAATTAAATTAAAATTTTTTACACTTATGCCCCATACGATGCAATACAAGATTTTGATCATATTGTTTTTACTCATTAATTTGAGCATATTTTGACTAGGTTATATGATACTTATGATAGACTTTATTCATCTAACACTACACGAATACAAACATAAAATATTGATTCTTCTTCTTCTTCTTCCTTCATATTAGCAAAAGAAAAAAGTCATGCAACTAGTAGTGTTTTAAATCTTATTAAATAAAAAAACCAAGAACCAATTCACCAAATGAGTTGAATTGGTATAATACACAAAGTTTGATTGAAGATGTAGTCGATATGTTACAGTTTTGGAAAAGCAATAAAGTTATTTTTAATATTCTTTCTCGCATGGCTAGAGATTTGCTATCAACACCGGTGTCAACCGTTGCATCGGAAAATATTTTTTCTCTTGGTGGCAAGATAATAAGCTCAAACAGGAATTGATTGATAGCCAAAAATTTGGAGATGCTAGTATGCGCCGAAGATTGGATAAAAGCGGAAGAGATGACCCAAGATTTACTTGAAGCACAAGCTGGCTCAACAAGTAGCGATGAATCAACAATTAGATTTAGTTATTTTACATTAAAATGATGTACAATATATTATAATTAATTGAGAAATTTAGGGGGATGAGATTCTATATTTATGTTAAGTAGAAATGCATGACAATAGTCCAATGCCTTCTCTTCAATCTAAATAGAGGCCATCTCGATCTCTAAATTCAAATAATTCCCTAGTTTTGTAATTTGATCTAATTTGTATGAAATTTTATTCATGTACTTCATTTTATTTAAGAATTTCAAATTTATTAAATCAATTTAATACTTAGTTCTTTGCAATTGGTATGAAATTACAATTTAATACTTGATCTTTTACCTTTAATATATTAAAAAAAATCCCCTCAAAAATTGGCCCGGCCCGTCCTGGCCCCCACCCTTGGGGCCGGGGGCAAGGTCCGGGCCGGAGTTTTCCCCAACTAGTCCGGCCCGGCCCAGCCTGCGAAGTCTTCGAGTCTGGCCCGGCTCGAGTGGCCCGAATGCCATCCCTAACCCCACCTCCACGCCGCTTCTGCCCCTAGAAGATTTAGTATTATTCAATTGGATAACATTATGTTTTTTTGCAGTGATTCTCTAAATCATCTGCTTATGTGAAGATGATAAAGAAGATTTTAGTAATTACAGTAGAGATGATATTTATAAGCTTCTTATAATTATTTCACAATGTTTTGGAGTTCTATATAAATTTCTGAGTTCCTCAAAATTATTTTATGTTGTGCAATTTGCAGAGGGTAACACTAGTTGATTAACAGTAGATTAATAAGAAATGAAAGAAGATCTGAAGACTTCCCATCACTTGTTTGCTTGTGTATGTTGGTATCTGCGGGCCGACCTGAGCTAATGGAGTCTGATGCAACCTTTCGAAATAGGGCCTCTACATATAATATGAGAAAAGATTAAAAATTATATATATATATATATATATATATATATATATATATATATTCTTCTTCTGTTGTGCACTGTTGTGCACTTGTCATGATGTGCACTCGACCATCACATTGATGATCCAAACTAGTCACATTAATCTATTCATCTAAATTAGTCTAAATATGTAAAATCAAATCATTTGAAATTCATTTGCCCATGCATTGAAGTGTTACAAATTTTTTTGGTTGAATATTGTTTTTTTAATGACATGATGGATGGGCAAATGATTTTCAAATGACTTAATTTTACATATTTAGAGTAATTTAGATGTGTAGATTAATGGATTAATGTGAACTATTTGGATCATCAATCCGATGGCTCGAAGGCCGAGTGCACACCATGGCGAGTGCACAACGGAAGGTTTGTCTATATACATATATATATATATATAAAGAGAAAGAGAGAGGAGTGATCTAATGAGAAACATCTTAAAATAAGAAAATGAGAAACATTAATTATAACCATTGGATATGAAAGAATTGAGATGAATGTCTCTAATTCATTTGGATTAGTAATTTAAAAAACCGGTTTATTTTAACTAATCTATAAAAAAAACACCAAAAAAAATCCAAACATCAGTTCTCATATCTTATACCAAAAAAAAAATACAAAATACAAAATAAAAAATCCTATTTAGTTCCCTAACCCTAGCAATAAAACAATCCCCACCGTCCTCCAATAATATTCAATATTCTTAGTTTTAGTTCCTTCAATATTCAGTAATGAGATTGATTCTTAATTAATTTTTTACTTCCCCATCGCCGTCCTCCGTCGCCGCGCCGCCCCGGTCGCCGCACCGCCCCCGATGCCCACTTCTTCTCCATCCCGCCGTCACCCTGCTCCATCTCTCCTCTGCACTTCTTCCTCCGCAATTCTCTCATTGAAGATTTGGCACCAAAATCCAACCGAAACCCATCTCGCTTCTCTGTAGTGGAAGGAGACTGTAATTGAGCTAGCAATCCTAGCCAGTAGGCATTTGTCTTGCTTTCAGCTTCATGTCTCATCATTAGGGTCCTCTTTGCCTGTCAAAAAAAAAGGATAATATACAAATGATTCGTCTCCAAATAAACATGAACTTCTAGTATGCTATATATCTTCGTACAAATCAACAGTCATTGTTGAAATATGATATTCGAAGGATACTATCCATCATACAACTTATAAGTAGAGAAAAAAAATTCTTTGTTGAAGAAAAAAAAAGTTGAAGAAAACTAGTTCTAAATCAATGAGAACTATTTTGAAGTATTTTTCACTCTGAGAACTCTATTAATTAACTTACACCCTGATTAGTTCAAATTATCTAATAGCTAGGAGAATTGAGCAAGTCAATCTGTAGAATGTGTTAAATTTAACTCATAACTATGCCTACGAGAAAAATGTAATTCACAGATACAGACACCCATATAGTTTTCATCTTTATCTATACATGTTAATCTAATTCCCCTTGATGGTAAAGGTAAAGTGTGAGACTAATAAGGTAAAAGTTTCCTCTCATGTCAGCTTTACGGCTTTATAGTAAATGCCTTTTATCCATAGTGTTGTTGTCATAGTTAAAAATTGGTAGCGACTTCAAGCACTAACTTAATTTGAAACTTGGTTGCAAAATTTCATGTGGTCTTCCAATTTAAAGTTTCTACAGAGAAGAAGGGTGATCCATCTTAAAAAAGCAATGATTTAGTACAAACTAGTGATCCCGTCGATGTTGCGCCCGCTCGCCGTCAGCCCCGCCGCTGAACCAGACCCCCCCCCCCAACCGACGCTGCAGCCCATTACTGCAAGTGCTGCTCTCTCCCTCTTGCTCTGTTGATGTTGTCTCTTTGTTTTGTTTGGGTACTTTTGCACGTAGTGTGCACGTGCGATCTAGTGTTGGTTAGTGTGTTGTTGCTATTTCCTCCCCTCAAAAAAAAAAGTTGCAGGTTCTTGTGCTTCTACATTCAGATCGTCAACTTACTCCGGTTGATCGATCGTGATCGTCAACTTACTCCGGTTGATCGATCGTAAGTTTGAGAGGGGGTGTTATCAGCATCCAGTTCTCATTTCAGGGATAATATCCCATCATCGACTATGTCTCAAGTTAGAGGTGAGATCCCATTAGTCTATTTCTCAGTTCAGGGGTGAGATCCCATCACAAATCGGGATATCGAGATCCCGTCACTGTTCGGGGTGAGATCTCAACAGTGCACCACCACTACTTTCTGTTGGATATATTGGTATATTCTCTCTATATAAATATAGCACGTGCATATGTGTAACACGTGTAATGAACGTACAATTGATTGGATATTGGAACGCGGGTTTGTGGGCTTATAACCCGATACCCAAACCAGTATTTAGGAATAAATACTGGCTTGTGATAGCAGTCTAGGTATTCCAATTTTGATACCTAGGGTGAATATCTCAAGCAACTTAGATCTAGAGATAAAACCCTAATTCCCAATTGCTAATTTCCTCACAGAACTTAACAATCTTGAGATATTAATTAATTTTGTGAGATTAAATTGAGGGAAAATACCATCTTTCAATCCCGTCGGATTCCATCAGCAGCCGCGAGATCCAATCGGAACCCTAACGCCGATCGGTTACCGTTCGTCGCTCACCAATCGCGCCGCCAGGTCCGTCGCTCGCCGGACTCATCGATCGCAGATCCGCTGCGAAGCCGACCGCCCGTCGCTTCGTTCGCACGTCGATCGCGTCGAAGCCCACTGGGTTGCACCGGTCCCGCTCTCTCCCTTCTCCGATCGCAGTCGCCGACTCCTTCTCTCTCTTCTTCGTTCTGTGTGAAGAAGAAGACATCTCTCTCTCTTCTTTGATCTGTGTGAAGAAGAAGACAGTAAAGATCTGGTATTTCTAAATCCCTAAAATTTGTGCAATTTATCTAATCCATCTATTCTGTTATTAGTTAGCAGATCATCTTCTCCCTATAAATTACTTGTGTAGTAATAATTCAGAATATACTCTCGAATTTAGGAAATCATAGTTTATTCCTTGAGATGGAAAAACATGATCGACCGTATGAGGTTCCTAAACTAGAGGCGTTTAGTAGTTCTGAATTCAATAGTTGGAAGAGGAAAGCACAGTATGGGATGAAATTCATGAAGATCTTTTATACCTGTCAAACGACTTATGATGACTGTACCGAAGATGTGGATGATGCCACTTGGATCAGAGATGAGGACCTGTGCAGGGAGTTTTTGCTAAACAGTATTTCAGATCGGTTAGCAGATGTGTACATGAAGTATGGAACAGCTAAGGAGATTTGGGACAATCTGCTGGATGAATTCAAAAAGGAGGAGAAGGTCTCCAAGACTCACTTGGTTGATAAGTTCATGAGCTTTGAATTCAAAGAGGAGAAGGCCATTCTCCCTCAGGTAACTGATCTTGAAAACTTAGTAGCTAAATTGAAAACTGAGGATATCACTGTGTGTGATGCTTTTCTCACTGGAGCAATAATCTTTAAATTACCTGCATCATGGCTCACATTTAAGACTGAAATGTATAGACTGCCAGAACAAATTAAGCTTGCACAACTCAAACGATGTATTAAAGTAGAGGATGAAACAAGAACTAGGATAAATTTGGAGTTGGCTAAGAAACAAATTTCTCATGCTAATGTGCTAACCAGTTCCAAATATGCTCCTAAGTTTAAGAAGAACAAGCTTAATAAGGTTAAGGGTGAACCGTCCAAGTTGGAAGCCAATAAAAAGATTGTGAAAAAGAAAGGAAAGTGCTACAACTGTAGGAAGTGGGGTCACCATGCTACCGAATGTAGGCTACCCAAAAGAGAACAACCTAACAATGAAACGGTGAACTTATTAGAGAATAACACTGAACCCACCAACTTTCTGTGTGTTGTTGGTGACGATAAGGTCAGTGCCTCTATGAGTTGGTTGTTGGACTCGGGGGCTACATGTCATGCTTGCAACAATAAGAACCTGCTAACTGATCTCAAAGAAGCAAATGAGTCTGTCTCTATGGCGAATGGAGAATCAGTCAAGGTGCTCCAGGTTGGAACTGCAAATCTCAGTCTCTCATCAGGTAAGAATTTAATTTTGCGTAATGTTAAATTTGTTCCTGCTTTAGCAAAGAATTTAATTTCTATTAGCTTACTGAATAATGCTGGCATGGTAGTTTCTATGATAAGTGGTAGAGCAATATTATCTGTTAACTCATACTACTTTGGTTGTGCTTATTTAGTCAATGGCATGTATAGACTTAGTTTAGCAAATGAAGTGATTAATGCTGTTAGCTCAAAACTGTGTAGCCCTTCTACTTGGCACAACAGATTGGGACATGTAAACTATATTAAATTACTTGCTGTTGCTAAAACTTTTAATCTGCCAATTGATACATCCTTAAGGTATGACAAGTGTGAAGTGTGTGCTCAGACAAAGATCACTAGAAAACCCTTTAGCTCTGTTTCTAGGAGTACACAACTTCTTGAACTAATTCATTCTGACATATGCGATTTTAAAAACTTTGTGACGCAAGGAGGTCGGAAGTATTTGATCACCTTTATAGATGATTGTTCTAGATATTGTCATATCTATTTGTTAAAATCAAAGGATGAAGCACTTAATAAATTCAAAGAATTTAAAGACCGTGTCGAAAATCAGTTAAATGCTAAAATAAAAAGGTTCAGATCTGATAGAGGTGGGGAATATGTGTCAATGGGTTTTAAAGAATTTTGCACTTCACATGGCATTATCTCTGAAACAACAGCACCCTACTCACCACAGTCAAACGGTATAGCCGAAAGAAAGAATCGAACACTTACAGAAATGTTGAATTCTATGTTATTGACTGCTGGATTGCCTTCGAATTTTTGGGGAGAGGCTGCATTGACTGCTAATAATATTCTTAATTTGTTACCACACTCTAAATTGACTGAAACACCTTATGAGTTATGGCATAAACACACACCGAGCTTTGATAAAATAAAAACATGGGGTTGTATTGCTTTTGTTAGAATACCAGACCCAAGAAGGCCTAAAGTAGGACCTCGTACAAATACCTGTGTGTATCTAGGAAATGCAGTTGATAGTGCGGCATACAGATTTTATGACCTATCTCTCAATAAGATAATTGAATCTAGAGATGCAGAATTCTTTGAAGATGTGTTCATCAAAGACAAAGGCATAACACTATCTGGCCACACAGACTTAGTCAATGATTCACAAATAGAATCTAGACCTAGCATAACTGACACTGAAACTACAAATGAAATTGAGCCTAGAAGAACCTCCACCAGAGATAAGACACCTAGAACCTATGGTGATGATTTTGTAACTTATGCACTGTTGGCTGATCCACTTAGTGTGAGTGAAGCTCTTCGGTCTAGGGATGGTCTACTTTGGAAAGAGGCCATTGATGATGAAATGGATTCTTTATTACAAAATAAAACTTGGAAATTAGTTGATCTGCCAAAAGGGGCTAAGACCATAGGAAATAAGTGGGTTTTGAAGAAGAAACTTAATCCAGATGGGACTGTAGCAAAGTATAAAGCACGACTAGTAGCTAAAGGTTATACTCAACAAAGTGGGGTAGACTATTTTGATGTTTACTCACCTGTTTGTCATATTGCTACAATAAGGATTCTTCTTGCCCTTGCATCCATTGAAAATTTTGTTATTCACCAAATGGATGTTAAAACTGCTTTCCTAAATGGAGATCTTAATGAAGAAATCTATATGAACCAACCTGAAGGTTTTGTACTTAAAGGTTTAGAGAACAAAGTGTGCAAATTGGTAAAATCTTTGTATGGATTAAAACAAGCACCAAAACTATGGCACGAAAAATTTGATACAACAATAAAGAGCTTAGGTTTTGAATCTAGCAATTCTGACAAATGCCTTTATTTTCGTGATCGATCAAATAAAATTGCTATAATTTGCTTGTATGTTGATGACATGCTTGTTGTTGGAAGCGACCTCTCAACTGTGGTTGAAGTTAAAACAATGCTATCCAAAGAATTCAGCATGAAGGACCTAGGTGTTGTGGACACTATACTAGGTATGAGAGTGAGTTTTGGTAGGCAAGGGATACTCCTTAGTCAATCTCACTATATCAATAATGTGTTACAAAAGTGGGGATACAGTAATTGCAAAAGGTTTGAAACACCTTATGATTACAACAAAAAGCTGACACCTAACGTTGGTGCAACAGTGAGACAGTTGGATTATTCCAAACTGATTGGAAGTCTCATGTATGCAATGATCTGCACTAGACCAGACATAGCCTTTGCGGTAGGCATGCTTAGCAGATTTACTAGTAATCCCGGTAAGACACATTGGAATGCCTTTGAGAGGCTAATGGGTTACCTATGTGGTACTCAAGAGTTAGCTTTGTGCTACTCTGGACATCCTTCAGTTTTGGAAGGATATTCTGATGCATCGTGGTGCACAGAACATGGTGAAAGTCGATCCACTAGTGGTTATGTGTTTACACTAGGAGGAGCAGCTGTGTCATGGAAATCTAAAAGGCAACCAGGCATTGCATTCTCATCTATGGAGTCTGAACTCTTTGCGCTATCTTGTGCTGGTGAAGAAGCGGAATGGATGAGAGACCTGTTGCTAGATATTCCATTGAGAAGGTTTAAAGTAACCACTCTTAGCTTGTTTTGCGACAACCAAGCTACAAAAACTGTAGCAACCAATTCTCTTTACAATGGTAAGAGAAGAACTGTCGGTCTTCGACAGGCAAAGTTGAACTATCTCATTAAGCAAGGGATTATTACCCTTATTGATGTGAGGTCAAAACAGAATGTGGCTGATGCCCTTACCAAGGGATTACAAAGAGGTCTAATTGTCAAAACTGTGGGGGAAATGGGGTTAAGAGCCATTAAGTCACAAAGGCCTTAACACCCTAGTTATTTTGATAATTAGAACAGCCATTGAGAAGTTCAAACTTAAGCATCAATTTGACAGTTAACGTGTTTCAGATAATCATGATGATTCCAAATAAATTCCACAGACATATAATATCATTCCAATTTTGATGATATCATATATCTATAGAATTTACTTAGAATAATCATATTATTCCAATACGAAACATGAAAACTTGTCGATATGTTTCCGATGATTAATTGTCCTAAATATCATTCCAATTTTGATGATATGTCTCTTATGGTTGCATGTTTCATTCCAATTTTGATGATTCAATGTTAAACCATGAGTGAAACGGCAGTTTTCATTCCAATATGAAACATAGTATGGTTCTTGTGTAGAAACTATAAAGTTCATGTACTTTATTTGTTAAAGATACTTGATTGTGATGCTTGTGTTAAAATCTTGCTAGCCAATTTGAATTGTACTAAGTTCTTTTGTTTGAACTAGATACTTTTATGCAATTTGTTTGAATTCAAAGAGAAATAACTCATGAAATTCTTATTTGCAATGTTGAGCAACAGGTGCTAGCAAAGATAATGGAGGTGGAATCCTAGATCTCGATTTTGAAGATGATGACTTGCTCGATATGGAGGAGTAGTCATGAAGCAGCATGCAGGGATTTTCTTTTGCCAATCACTTGCTTAATAAAACTTCTTTTGAGTTTAAGACTACTTTTGAAGCTTAAAACTCTTTTGTTTGGTTTGAAGTTTATTTGCTTTATTTAGTTTGAGACTATGTTTTATTTATCTATTGGTTTAGTCTTTGTGAACTATTCTGAATTGGATATGGTTTGGAACTATTTAATTATATTGGTTTAGTCTTGATTGAACTATTCAATTTTATAATTATTTTGGTTCTTTATGAAACTATACCTTCATGATGCTTTTCCTTTATGGACTGCTATCAGCCAGTCAGTTGTATGCTGATCTGATGAGATAATCCTGTACTTTATATATTGAGAATATAGGAGGAGATTGTTGGATATATTGGTATATTCTCTCTATATAAATATAGCACGTGCATATGTGTAACACGTGTAATGAACGTACAATTGATTGGAATAAATACCCAAACCCAAACCAGTATTTAGGAATAAATACTGGCTTGTGATAGCAGTCTAGGTATTCCAATTTTGATACCTAGGGTGAATATCTCAAGCAACTTAGATCTAGAGATAAAACCCTAATTCCCAATTGCTAATTTCCTCACAGAACTTAACACTTTCTTCCACAACAATCTACTTCTCAGTTTCCATCACATACGACATCAAGCGCCGTTTCTTCCATATCAACATTGTCAGTATTCCAAACTCTTGTTGCTTGAACCAACTTGAGCTTGAGAGGGGGTGTTAGATGATAGATTAGTTTAGTCCCACATTGAATAATGTATTGATTTAGTATTCTCTTCTCTCCTATATATATGAGACATATTGTACTCAGTTTAATCAATTAAAAAGAATATTTTCCTATCCCTAATTCTAACATCTTCGTTTCAAGCTCGAACCTATGATTTACATTAGATGGTATCTTTATTTTTATTAAACTGACATATGATGTACATTATACGGTGTCTGTGTTGTTTGGTTTTTTTTTTTTTAAAAAAGCAATGCCTAGTTTAGAGATAATCTCTCGTTTTTTATTTTAAATTTGCTTCACGTTTTTATTTTTGCTTCGAGAAGGGTGTTACTTTTTTTTATTTATTTTTTTATTTAATCATTTTAATTGCTTATGGTTAGTATCTAAACTGAAGGTTGGATCAAAGTTTTTGCTAACTTATGCTTAGATATCTATATAATAAAACACAAAGAAAGCTATCAAGTGGTTCTCATTCAATAGGGTTGAAATCAATGGTCTAGATCTAATCTCATAAAACATATTTTTTCGCCCAAAAGTTTTTCCCCAAAACTCAAATTCAAATCCCCTCAAAACTTATTTCTCTCTCTCTCTCTCTCTCTCTCTCTCTCTCTCTCTCTCTCTCTCATAAATTAATATTTTCAGATTTGAGGTTTATAAATTTTCAGATTTTTTATACATTTTTTATTGCTCATGTTACATTGAAAATAACAAATATCTCATCAACAATTAAATTTCATCATTTTCCACACTCAAAGTTTTAAGAAGTTTGATTTTACACCCCCATTTATAATTATTTTCAACATATATTAATGAAAACATGAATTTTTATTTAACTATTCAAACTTAAGCTATATAATTGTTGTTTTACTGTTTACAAGACTTTCATATGCTGTATCATTCCGAAGACGTGCTGTAGACACGTGTCTACGGACAAATCTAGTATATATATATATATATCCACACATTTGTGTTCTAATTAAAGGTCTGAACCATGCAAAAGTTTATTGAAGACCACTTGCAGTGATATCTTGCAAAATTAATTTAGTTTCTAATTACAAATTAGTGTTTTCAGTGATGTCTTAATGATGATGACTTTATCTTTTATACTGAGATGATCCTTGAAGTCTCACGATTCAAGAGTGTCCATGATGATGATCGTTTACATTGATTGATTATCTCTCAAGATTAATTGATAACTCTATAACAACTAGTTCGAAGTTCATAATTATAGTTTAAAATTGTCCTCACAGCTTACAAGTATGCGGTTTCGGAGTTCAAAATGAACATTCATACTACTTCTACTACTTGTTAAATTTTACAACAAGCAAGTTCGGAGCTCAACTCTTCCCTAGAGTTGTTTCTCAAACTTGTCTCCCAAACGGCTCTCTCCTAAAGTCCGGTGAAGCTCTTCGCTCCGCTCGCCTCCCGAGCGGCCTTCTTCTCAAAGAGTTTGAAGCTCAACTCTCCGCTAGAGTTGTTCTTCAAACTTGTCTTCCAAACGGCTCTCTCGTAGAGCCCAGTAAAGCTCTTTGCTCCGCTTGCCTCCCGAACGGGTTTTTAAATATAAATTAGCGATACCAACTGACGTCTTAGGTTCATCTCTGACAAAGAGAAAAAATACAAAAGTAGTGGCCCTTACTTTTAGATCTATTTAAAAAAGAAATACCGAAACCAACCCTAATTTTTTTTTTTTTTTTATTATAGAAAGACTCTAAAATTAATATTTTTGTCATTTTCTTCGGCCCTCCTAATTAATATTTTTATGTCACTTGAGGAAAGTAACAAACACTCTTTCCCTCTCTTCCACCCAATTTAATTTGGAATTTATTTTCCTTTTGTTCCTGACCGTTCACTCAATTTAATTTACAATTTTTTTAGGGTTTAGATTTTAGTGGCAAATATAGTTTATCATCCAATTTCATTTCTTTCTCTGGATTTAATATATTGCTAGTATTTTTCACGTGCGATGCACATTTGATAAGAGTTTGATGATTTTCACGTACGATGCACGTATTAAGAAATAGTTTTGGAGTTGGACGTACGTTGCACGTAATTGGAAAAAATATTTTGAAGAAAAAGTTACAATTTGTACGTGTAATACACGTTTTTATTAGTAAAATTTGAATTGTATGTGTAACATATGTTATGTTTAGTGTTAAAAACATATTATAAAATTGTTTTGCACAAGTGTTGCACGTTTTAAATAGATGAATTTTTTTTATTTGTTTATTTTTGGTATAATTAATGGAAAAATTGGAGTTGTACGTATTTGTATGTTGACAAATGATAACCCCAATTCTCCCATTATAATATTAGAGATTAGAGATGTTAATCAATTTAGTTATTTGACTGGTTCTCAAGGTATAAAATAATATAAAATGAATATATAAAATATTATGGATAGAGATTAGAGGGTAATAACTAATAAGAGAGGGCAGTGGATTAGACAGCTTAATTTCCATAATTTAAACTTTCACGTTTTAATAAATATATATTTTTTAAAGTTAAAGTTATAACGTAGTATGGCTTCGAATCTGAGACATCTTTTATATTAATTATGCACGAATAATACACATAAATTGGTAGATCTACAAACAATAACTGCAACTCTCCCATTATAATAGTTAAATTACACGTGCGATGCACGTCTTAATTAAAATTAAAAAATAAAAAATAAAAACTGACGTAGTGAGGACTTAAACCCTAAACTTCCTTCATATTAGTTATGCACGTGCGTCACGCATTGATAGATTTACAAATGATACTACGGTCTCCGTCCATTATAATATTAGAGATTTGAGATATGCATTAATCTAATCTTTCCCTTTAAGGAAAAAAATCCACTAACTTTAAAAGAAAACTAATATGAGACAGACAGACTAATTAACAAATAATCAGCTTTGCAACTCGTAATTTGTTAGCTTCACAAAAATTAAGTATTAGTATATTTAGGCAATGTTTTTAATTGTATTAGGACGAATGATAAAATTTGTGGGTATATTCATGTTTGAGGCTTAGATATGCTTTTGAACAAAAGTTTAGGCAATTTTTCTTATAGAACAATGGAAATCTTTATTAAAAATTTCACAAATAACTTTATTTCTCTCGCAAACAACATAACATATTAAAATTGAGGAAGTTACATCACAAAATCCAAAAAATAATTATACAATCCACTATCTTAAGGAGCGTGAGCATTCAAAAAACTTCTCCAGGGTGTTTTAGAACCTATGGCTACATATGCATCACAACAACATATACTACAACGCCAGACGATCCATGGCTAAGCGCGGGAGAGAAGATGAGACTGAGCCACGCCATCACGTCAGCAGGGGTAGAGAACTCCACCATAGGGAAGACTCTCATAGAAACCACAGTGAATGGCGCCATGGCCATAGAGGCCAGGGGGTCAGACAATTTAGAGGCGGAAACAAGATGATACAAGGGGACCGCGACCGGTCAGGTTCGTTGTCGAGGAGAATAGATCTCCGAGCTCCGAACTCAAATAGACGCTCCTATGTCGAAGTTACTAGAGGTCGACCTGAGGGTCACGAAACAGGCCTTCCTCGACGAAACGTAGGGTCACCGGAACTAGAAGTGGGAATGAAAAAGGAAGACAAGGAGGGAGAGTGGATCTTGTTTTAACCAAAACGAGTCAAAAAAGCCGAGAAGTATGCAGAGAAAAAGAAGTCCTCTAGTGCGAGCTCGACGGCCATGGCGATCAAACAGCCACAATGTCATAAGTGTGCAGGTAGAGGGCACACTATACACGAGTGTGTGAATGACTAGTTTTGCTATGTTTGTAAGAAGAGTGGGAACATTTCGAAAGCTTGTCCAACACTAAGGGAGAAGGCGACTGACAAGGGGAAAGCAGATGCTATAGTGGGGTTGGATTGTGAGGTGACAAACTCGGAGAAGATGGTGGAGTCGGAGGAGAGTGTCGACGACCGGGGGCGTACTGTTAGAGCCACCATTACCCCGACGTCGTTGATGGCAGAGATGGAGAACAGGTTTAAGAAATGCATTCTCATAAAAATCCACACTAGCAACCCTTCGATTGCGGATATCAAAGAGCTCCTCGTCATCAATACGGCGGTCGATCTGAAGTGGGAATGGACCGTAGAGAAGATCAAGCAAGATATTCTTCTTATGCACTGCGAGAGTGAGGAGCGAGTCAATGTTGTTCTTCTGTTGGGCGGAATCGAAGGCGACAACTTCTACGTCACATTTAGCAGATGGAACCGAGAATTGAAAACGAATCTGCTGCCGGGAACTTGGATTCGCCTATTCAACCTCCCATATCATCTTTGGGTTAGATCGGGCTTCAACAATGTGGTCGCTGGATTTGGCCATGTTCTCGCCATAGACGGGAATACCCACAAACAGACAAGAAGAGAGTACGCTAGGATTCAAGTGGGGACGGAGAGCTTGGCGTCCATCCCGTCGATTATACAAGTAAGATTTGAGGATACTTGCCATGAGGTGAAAGTGATTATCGAGAGGAAGAAGCGGGTGTCTTTTCAAGAGTCGCCGGAGTGTAAATCGGACGGAGTTGAGGTACGGTCGATATTGAAACAGCCAGAGGTAGAAGATGCAATCGAACCGTTGATCAAAAATCCAGGGAATCAAGATCGTTCAATTAAAATATTAGAAAGGAAGAAGGCAGCAGACTACATCCCTTTCAATCGTCCTACTAGGCCGGCACAGCAAACACCAAAGGAGCATACAACGGATCTGAGAGAAGGGTTTGGGGACAGTTTCCAAGTAAAAGGTCAAATCGAGAAAGGAGAGAGGAGTGGGGCGCTGACGTTTCGTACAAATGTGGGAGAGGGGCTTGTGGTAAAACATGGGGATACAGCTGGCTTGAGGGGAGTGGGCGTCAAGTCCAAGGTAACTGATCTAGTGCAGGATAGAGGGGAGGTGACGGGTTGTAAAGGGGTTAAGGTTGGAAGTGACGAGAGGGGAAGAGGCCATGTCAATGTCAATGAAAGGACGGAGGTTATGACTATGACAAGAAGAGAATTTGACGTAACCGTTGAGCGCACCATTGTTGTGCTCTCAAAAAATTTGTGTTCTTTTGGGCCTGGGCCAACAGGAATTAATAGGGGACCCTGGGCCGAATTATAAGGGGGAAAATTGATGTTAGCGGAAGTGGGCTCGGCAGGGGTCCATATTACTGGAGTAGAGGAGGCAGTTAAAGGAGGAGAGCTCGAGACAGATAACAATGAAGACACTTAAGAGGAAAGGGAGTTGATGCTCCATGCAACGAATCAGGGGAAAGGAGTAGAGGAAGATGATGAAGATGATGGTTTAGAGGACTTGGAAAACGGCCAAGGAGGGACAGAGTCCGATAGCGATGAGGCGAGATTTAAGAGGCAAGTCAGATCGCTCACGAGGGAGAAAGTGAGAGGGAAAGAAAGGGGAGGAAAAGAGTCTACTAGGAAAAGTCAGAGGCAACTAGATCGCTGGGGGTCGACATGCCCAAGTGAAGAGGATCTCATCAAATCGGCGGCTAAAGCAAAGGAGCCAGCGTCGGCATGCAGAGGTAACCTTATTGTTAATATGTCCATTTTAAATGCAATTTCCGATGATATGCTGCTTTATTACGCGTCCATGTTTGGTCTAGCCATGGGGTCCACTTTAGAGGAACAAACCAAAAAGGTGAGAGTGTTAAGAGATGAGGTGTATAAATTAACCCTGTAGAGAGCTTTGTTGGGGGGACAAAGAGTTTTATAGACGTTCAAGTTTTTCTATGTTATACACATTTTGGAATGTTAGAGGGTTGAGATCAAGAGTTAAAAAGAGACTTGTTGAGGATATGATTGCTAAGAGGAAGCCTTATTTTTGTGCTTTACTAGATACTAGAATTGTGAATCCGAGTGAGGGGGAGCTACAACATCTCAGATCACTAGGCTTTTTCCAGTGGCGTTTTCTATCGGCTACGGGTTACTCGGGGAGAATTGCGCTAGGGTTTGACTCAAGGTTGTTTGATTGTACCGACCAGGTGATTGGGGATTTCACGATCACCATTAGGGTTAGAAGGAAGTGCGATGGGTGATTGGGGGTTTCATGGTCCATCTATTGTTTGTTCTAAGGTGTGCAAGCAGAGTCCCCTACTGATTGGTGGCAGGAAATTCGAAGCTGATCTAATTGTAATTAACAATTCGGGTTTCGACGTTATTCTGGGGATGGACTGCCAGGAGTCTGTAACCCCCAAAAAAAATTTTTTTTAAACAACACCTCCAAATTCAATTCTTTAAATTTCTATATCACTTTAAACATAAACTAAAATAGTTATATTTCATTAAAAATTTGGGCAGAATTTCCCCGATAATTTTTGTCCCGAAACACAATTAGCTTACGGAATTCTGCTCTAAATTCCGTAGCTTACATCACAGGCAATAATATGACGGGTTCCCCAGGCCAAAATAAGCAGAATCACATAGGCAATATAATATTATGCTCTGAGGGCTAAACTCATAACAGTATATCAAATATTAAATAAAAACCATAAATTCTTTTGAAAACATATAAGATTTTTGTAAAAATTTAGGAAAACCTTTTTAGAAGCCAACCACAGAACCCAATACTCCACAACAAGGTGGGTACGGGCTTTCTTACCTCATCACAGCACTGTATACATATACTTTTACCATAATACAAAATAATACATCAACTATTCACCTTTTTACATATACTAATTACATAAATAATCTATCATCTCAAAAGTGTAATTCCTAACTCTATAACTACCTCGCCATGCTGCTAGCAACCTGCAGGAGAGTTAGGGTTGTCCACTCTCAGGGAGGGACCCCCCTAACCCCCAGAAAACATCAGGGGTTAGCCATTTCTGGTGTGAGTATAATCATTAATCTAATAAATGAATTAAATTGTATAAAGAAAATAATTTAAACTTACAAACTTCAAGTTAAGAAGATACACCCTGAAATCTGAACATAAAAACATCATCGATACGATTTTATATCAAATTACTCTTCGAATCTGCATCCAACGATGTAATTACCCATAACTTCACACATTACACTATATGATTCACATCCACCTCATGTATATATATATATATCCTTATTTTACATTCGCATAATACGAATTCACAAACAATCCATTACTTTTCAATTTAAATTCTCTAACCCAATATTCATTCTTCCACAATTATCGTCATAATAGCATTATATGAATATAACCATATGATGTTATAACTACTTTCATTAATAACCATTTATATGAATATAAACTCAGGGCACACAACATACTCTCTTTAATAATCATTTTCATAACCAATCTCATAATACGGGTATTTATTTTATTATGATATATCAAGTATCACTTCTTACATATATGCTTCTATTCTCATAAGACCACATTCATTCATGTCTCATGACGCAAATATAACATCTCATTGCTCATTGCAATGTTCTCACATTTTATCACATCATTAACACATCATTAATTAGAATGCTGATACTCATTACATCAATACATGTTTTATAGCTCATTCTCATCGCATTATACCACTTTAGTAATTCCCATTCTTATAAGTAATATATCTTATTATTATTCTCACTAATATCCCAATTTATCATTAATTTCACTTTCATTCTCATCAATTGTTACTCCATATCCCAAACATAGTTTGGGCAATAATATATCACACCCCAAAGCCGATAGCTTGGGTAATAATCACCGCACCCAAAACACATAGTCTGGGTAATATCACATCACATCTCAAGCCGATAGCTTGGTTATTAATTCACTTCAATTACTATTCATCTTCACTTTACTTAATTCTTCATTTCCATTCATCATTACCACTATCATGCCAACTCATCCTGCGAATTATGCCAAGGCATGTAGTTCCCACCATTTCCACAGAAATAGCGGGCAGGTAGTTCCTTGACACAATTCCAAGGTGTAACAACTCATATCATACTGTATTTTAATAGAATGATCATTTACATAATTTAGTTACTTCATACTATTCATATTAACACATGCCTCTTTTTCTATTTCATTTTAAATTAGCCACATACTGAAATGATCATTTCTTTTCATGCACAAACTCATAACTCGTATTCCTTCACATTTATTTTCATTCACAACCACTTTCTTTCACGTTCACAATTCCTTTTCCTTTTCTTTACTATCACAATCCACTTTCTTTACTTTCTCATTCTTATTTACACTTATTTATTTTATTAGTTTGCCGACCAGTGAGCCACAGTATCCCAATATACTGAAAGCCGACAGCCCAGCAAAACACGCGGACCGATGCTCACACAGAGTCTTACTCGTCCGAGGCTACGTCTTCCTCCCAGCCTATGCCAGCGAGGGAACACCGCTCCCCAGGTAAACTGGGTACTTCCTCGCGACGGTTTTCATCGAGGGAAAAACACCGCACCCCAGGTAAACTGGGTACTTCCTCACGACGGTTGTCATCGAGGAAAAAACACCGCACCCCAAGTAAACTGGGTACTTCCTCCCAGCCGATAGCCAGGAGGGAAAAACACCGTACCCCAGGTAAACTGGGTACTTCCTCACGACAACTGTCATCGAGGGAAACCGGGCCTCAAGCCGATAGCTTGGGCGATAAAACTCCGCACCCCAGATAAACTGGGTACTTCCTCCCAGCCGAAGCCAGGAGGGAAAAACACCGCACCCCAAGCCGGTCCTTGGGTATTAGGAGGTCTAGCCCAAACCCCAAGGATTGCTGTAGGTACTGGTCAACAAAATCATCTGTTATTAACATTAATCATTTCATCTTTTCAGCTTACTTTATCAACACACGCATTTCACTTATGAATTCAATAATTGCCACAACCTTGACTTTAATCACGTGAATTAATAACACATTTTATTAACACGTACCATCTTATCTTATTATTGCATATCATGAATGCACAATGTTATTTATTTTGCCACAACATCACTCCTTATGAATACCATGCTATTTACTACTTCATTAAATCACATATAGACATACGCCAAGTTGTATCATTAATAAAAGAATTACATGATGCTATTCCATATCATAAAAGTATCAAAATGTATACTTCATCACATTATAATATCATACTATTACCCATTAATTTATTTCGAACATAATTAGGATATAAACATATACTTTATCACATCACCGGTCATTATCGTCTATATATATATATATCACCACATACATCACATTTGTAGGTTTCCAACAGAAATGACTACAATCACTTATTTCATCTAACTGAACTCCATAGCAACCAATCAAAGCATGCTAGCTCATACACAATGCTCTATGTAAGTAAAATCACCTATAAGGGCCTATATGCCCCCAAATTATGTACAAAACATGCACTATATATATATATGGGTTTCCAAAACATGACCACAATCACTAATTTTGTCTAATTACATCTTATAACAACCATCCATATCATGCTAGCCCATACACAAGGCTCCACATATACCAGATCATCTATATCGGTTTATTCACCCCCAAAAACATGCACAAAACATGCACGGGGTAAATATATGCATAAACCGTTTAATATATTTAATTTTTATACTTCAACACGTCACATTAACCCATAATATAGGTTTTAGATACTTAAACTAGTTAAATTCCTCAAATATCACAAAACTCAGTTTCGGGCCCTTAAAAATCCGTTTTTTCCTTCAAAATCAGTTTTTTGTATAACTTCTACGAAATACATCAAAAAGCTACGAAATTCGGCCACAATATAAAATATTTATAAATACAACATACTCATGTGATGGATCGAGCAAACGATGTCCCACGTCCGCCCTGTAGCCAGTCGAAGTTCGAATTTTTCCACCTAAATAGGAAATTATAGGACCGATTAGCTTAAAACTCAAAACTTGACCTACGAACCTCCAAACTCGAATCCGTCTTCACCCACTCGTTACAAATGACCTAAGTAGCCGAGCTACATCGACGGATTTCGAATTCGGGTCCCAATACAAATATTCCCTTATTGATTGGAGGCTTTCTAATAAGAAAAATTCATATTTTCTAATTTCTTTAATCCTCTTTTTCCTAATCTCACATATTAGGGTTAATAATAATGATGAGACTCAACTACACCTCCGAACCCATCAAATCCTCACCTAAATCTCGCTCGGGCATTTCATCGAATACCCGGCGTGCACTTTTCACCTGTAGTCTATTTCACTCAATTTAATTGAGCTTAAGTCTATTAAAATCATCCTAAATTCATATTAATACTTTCATAATATTCTACACCCTCATATGCCTCATACTAGGATCGAGTTTCCTACCCGATTTCATAAACCCTATAATCCGAGTTTATGCCAAAATCACCACTCCCCATTTTATTCTAATGGCTCACTACAATTTTTACTACCATACAAGAGATAATTCTCATACATATAACTCTCTTTTACAAATCCAAAATCCTAATTTACTAACAACTTGTAATTTCTCTAACAATCTACTAATTCCTCAAATCTACCACTTCTAACATCTCTAAATCTCTCTACCATAATAATCCTACTCCATAGAAATTACCCCAACTTAATTTTATACAATAAAATAGTTAGAGTTCACCGTTTCGAAATTCTTTCAAAAATCCGACACTTCCACGATATAGAGAACCCTTCAATTAGCCTAGCTCCCAATTTAATTTGGATTTGGCGAAGAAACCAAGTGGATTTGGGCGGGAGTGAGGGAGGCCAAAGGTGGGGGTTTTGATCGAGAGAACGGATCGGGAAGGAAGAAGAAGGAAGGAAAGAAGGAAAAATGGGGAAGGGGTTATTTTTGTAATATATATATATATATATATATATATATATATAATAATAATAATAATAATAATATGGTATATTTATATATAAGCCCTCCAAATCCAAAATATTATAATTAAACCCCAACTCTTTTCTATAATAATACAAACAATACAAAACACATTAAAATTATCTTATAATAATCCCCCATAATGATTAAATAAAATAAACTATATTTCCTCACTCAAAATCTCAACTCTTAACTCTAATATAACAATAATACCAATCTACCACAAATATTCAATACCAGTATCGATATTAAAAATAAATAAAATAAGATATCACTTAAAATAATTCTCACCCCTACAAAATATAAAAACGAATATTTTCGGTATTTTAAAATCCGAGGTGTTACAGAGTCACCCATGCAGTGATCGACTGTCGGAAGAAGAAGGTGACCTTCAAGCTTCTTGGGCAACCTGAGTTCGAATTTCATGCGGGTGAGACACCGTCTGGACGTGTCGAGAGCCCGATGTTCCGAAGGCCGGTGCACTTAAGTCAATGTGCACGGATGGTGAAGTTGCACCCGTGGTTGTACGGGACTTTCTTAATGTCTTCCCTGATGAGTTGCCTGGGATTCCACCAGATCGAGACGTGGTGTTCAGCATTGCAGTTCAGCCGGGTACTACACCAATCTCGAAGAGCCCGTACCGCATGGTGCCAGTTGAATTGGCCGACCTGAAGGTACATATCCAGGAGTTATTGGACAAGGGCTTTATCAGACCAAGTGTTTCACCGTAGGGAGCTCCAGTGTTATTCACCAACAAGAAAGACGGTAGTCGCAGGCTTTGCATCGACTATCGGGAGCTGAACCAGGTTACAGTGAAGAGCAGGTACCCACTGCCAAGAATTGATAATCTGTTCGATCAGCTGGGAGGTGCATCCGTGTTCTCGAAGTTGGATCTTCGCTCTGGTTATCATCAAGTGAAAGTAAAAACTGAAGATATTCCGAAGACAGCCATGTGATTGACTACTCAGAGTTGTCCATGAGACCAGACTTGTCTTGCGAAGTCCAACCAATTGCTATTCTGGACAGACGTGAGAAAGTGTTGAAGAATAAAGTGATCAAACTTGTTCGTGTCTCCTGGAATCCTCACTCGCCCGGTGAGTCGACTTGGGAATTGGAGGAGGAGATTCAGAAGAAGTTCTCTCATCTCTTTGAGTAGTTGTATGTTGCCTTGGTTGTTTGTTTTTCTTTTCTTTCCTCGGGGTACCTACGATCCACCGATGTGAATTTCGAGGATGAAATTTTTCTTGTAAGGTGGGTAAGATTTGTAATCCATGTTTCCGATTGTACGGATTATTGTTCCTTGTATTTTTATTTGTATCTTTTTCTCCTAATTTATTGTGTTTGGGCCTTTGTCCTATTGTAGGCTTTCTAGATCCAATTATTTTATTGTATTATTACATTTTGGCCATTCATATGGAAGCCCAACCCATCTCCCTTATTGGATATTGAACCCAAGACCTAGTCTACCCAAACCCACATTGCCTAACTAAAACCCCAAATCTTTTCTCCCCTCAATCCCACGTATCTCTAACTCCCTCCTATTTACTCTTCTACATTGTTATAACAGTCTCTCCCCACTCCCCTAAAAATCACAACTACACTACCCACACTCTCTTTCTCCCTCCCGTTCACTCTCTCTCCCTTTTAACTCCCCAAAACCAATCAGTACATACCTCCCTCTCATTCTTTCTCCTTCTCGCTTTCACCCAAAACCGAACCCAACCCCGTCGCCAAGTCCAACCACCACCAGCCTCGAAGCCACCCTGTTCGACCCCCGATCGCTGCTGCCATCGTCCCTGTCCTCGTCTTCGTCATTCGAACCCATCCACCGCCATTACCCATTAAACCACCGAAGTCGCCACCGCCATTTCCCTACTCTGTGTACCTCAACGTCGTCGACATCCCTCTCCGCTCACCCCCATACCTCCATGTAACACCCCAAAAAAAAAAATTTGACTCCAAAATCAATTCTTTCAATTTCTATATCACTTTAAACATAAACTAAGAAAATTATATTTCAATAAAAATTTGGGCAGAGTCTCCCCTGTAAATTTTGCCCCGAAACACAAATAGCTTACGGAATTCTGCTCAAAATTCCGTAGCTCACAACGCATACAATAATTTCACGGGCTCCTCAGGCCAAAATGAGCAAAAACATACAGGCAATCAATATATCATGCTCTGGGAGCCAAACACATACTAAAATAACAAATATCAATTAAAAACCATAAATTTCTTTGAAAACGAGGTAAAAATTTTAGAAAATCTTTGTAAAACTTACCACAGGGCCCGGTACACCACAACGAGATGGGTACGGGTCACAAACACAACATACTACTCCACACTATACTCACCATCATCATTTACATACTTATACATCCATAATACAATTTAAATCATAATTCATCACTTATCATATTAACTTAACCAGAAATTTAAAAAAAAAGAAACGCTTCGCACCATCCAATCTATCCCTCACCTCTGCACTGCTGAGGACCTGTAACAGTAGGGGATCTAGGGCAGTCCAAGGACTCCCTAACCCCCCAAACACTAAAGGGTTAGCCATTTCTGGTGTGAGTATAATTTACTAAACTCATAAATCAATTAAATTATAAAACGAAAATAACTTAAACTTACGAATATCAATATAAGAGATTCAACCTTAAATTCGCACATAAAACACCACACATACGAATTTATATCAAGGTATTCTGCCAAACAGTATCCATCTGTATACATCCATAACTTCACCATATGCATCATATTAACATGTAACTGTGTATATATATAAATATATATACATACAACTCTTTCAATTCACACTCAATCACATAGCAACATATTAATTCACACTCCATTACTTTTCATTTTGAACTGTCCAACGCTAATACTCTATCTTTTCACAATTTCCATCACCTCATCATTTCTTTATTTACATAAATAGTCACATAAGGTCACTACCTCCTTTTCTTCATACTATTCAACCACGTATTTCATTTACCATTTATTTTCATTTATACACACGACTCATATTCTTTCCTACTTATCTCATGACCTTACTTCACATTCATTCCACTATAAATCATCTTATTCATTTTCATCGTATATCCTTATATGCATTCATTTTAATCGCATAGCCTTCCCCATGCTTAGTCTCCTAATAACACATTCACCCCACGTATCATCACATTATTCAGTCTCCTAATACCATATCGGTTCAATCTATGACAGCAGGTTCATCCAATTTCGAGATATCACACTTAACCATAATTTACAGCACATCACGTAACATATTAACTTTTATTCCCATTATAATTTACCCTTTACTTTCTTTTCATTCCAATTTCATCCTATAGCTTACTTTCACCCTCACCTTACGAATTACTTTACTTTTATTTCCAACTCACAATTCAACTAACATATCAACAACTCACTCATTCTTCCTGAAAATTGTGCCTAGGCAGGTAGTTCCCACTATTTCCTCCGAAATAGCAGGCGGGTAGTTCCTAGTCACAATTCCAAGGCACACCAACTTATAAAACAGCATACTTTCTTTAATAACCATTTTCATTACCAACCTCATAATACAGGTATTGATCTTATTGTATTATAACACGTATCACATCATGAACATGTGCATTTCTTCTCATAATATCATATTAATTCATGTCTTATAACACAAAACATAACGCCTCAGTGCACATAACAGTTTGCTTACATTTCATCACAGCATTATCATATCACTTATAATACAAAATGCCATTAACTTCACTTTCATTCTTATCTCAATATACTCCATAACCCAAACATGGTTTGGACAATCACATATCACACCCCAAAGCCGATAGCTTGGGTAATACTCACCGCACCCCAAACACATAGTCTGGGTAATATCACACCACATCTCAAACCAAATGCCAATATATACATATATCTCCCGTAGTATATTCACATCTCCCATACTATAAATAGTCTCCGTAATATATCATATCATCAATATCTCTCTATATATATACATTCTTTCAATACACTTATACACCTTTATATTTTCTCCTTTTCAGTGCCCACACAACTGACCTCCTCGTACAACACAGGGATCTCTGTGCCTCCCCTCCCGTACATTTCAATCCCGCTAACTCACCACATCACCCAGATCCAGGTGTCCTAAGCAGCATCTATCATTTGTGGGCTGGATTGAAAGTACGGTTGTGCGCTTGTCCAACCAAGACTAAAGCCAGAAAGCAAGTCAAAAACAAAATATAACACGCGGACCGATGCTCACACAGAGTCTGACACGTCCGAGGCTACGTCTTCCTCCCGGCCCTATACCAGCGAGGGAAACTCCTGATCCCCAAATATAATTTGGGGCAATATATAACTCCTGATCCCCAAATATAAAATTTGGGGCAATATTAATCATGGTTTTAAATCTCGGATTTCGGACTTGTCTCGGCAAGGGGTGTTTCGTCTCGGCAAGGAGATATCGGGGAAATGTGATCATATCGGATGTTCATTTCCTCAACTAAATAAAAAAAAAATTGTTACTAAATAAGATATTATATGTCCTACAAGTCATTATCATATAAAATATTGTATAATGTAATTAATGATATAAATCAATTACGGTAAATCTTCGCATAATTTAACAACAATATAGAAGAGTATGTAATATAAGTATATAACTAAATTGAATTTGCATTGATTAGAAAAATGTATTAGTTAATAAACTTAACTTTGCATATGCACAAACAATAGCGATACGAAATTCTCGTGTTATTTTAACTTAAGGTCCTATATTGAAAAACATATATACAAAAAGAAAAACAGAATTTTTAAATATATTCACAATAACATTTGTGTCTATTTCGGCTGATATTTCGCCAATTTCGGCAATATTTCGGCCGATATTTCGGTAATTTCGGCTGAAATCTACACATTTCGGTCTAAAACGATGTAGAGTATAAAATATGTGATTTCGTATCGGCAAGCTAGCCGAAACGAAATTTCGGACAAAATTTCGGCCGTATCGGAGGAAATTTAAAACAGTGATATTAATATATATAACTCCTGTTCCCGGGTGTATCCCGGGCCTGTGGGGTCTAGCCCAAACCCCTGGAAGATTGTGCGGCACTGCAATATTTAATTCTCCTTTATATACACATACATATCTCCTTTATTATATACTCCTTCACAATATAACTCCTTTTTAAAGTAACTCCATTACAATATAACTCCTTTATAATATAACTCCTTTATAAAATAACTCCTTTATAATATAACTCCTTTATAATATATCTCCATATATTCATTTATAATATATCTCCTTTATAATATTTCTCCATATATATATCTCCCCTTTATAATATAACTCCATAAATAAATATATCTCCTTTTATAATATTTCTCCAGATATATATATATATATATATATATATATATATATATATATATATATATATATATATATATATATATATATATATATATATATATATCCTTTATAATATAACTCCTTTGTAATATATATCTCCATATACAAATGTAGCTCCTTTTTATAACATAACAAGAAAGCATATAAACTCCATGAAATTCATAAACATACACAAGCCATTAATCTCACTGATATCATATAAAATTTTCATTTTCCACCCACACGTCACACACACACCATATCCATTTCACATCACAATATCACATAAAATTCTCAATTTATCACCCGCATATCACACATACACCATATGACTCATATCATCATGTTATCGCATCGCAATATCATATCATATACACCAAGCGTTCCATCTCATCACATCAGTCATGAGATCACACATCACACATCCCCATACATTCACATACATAAATCTAATCATTACAACCCCGACGCATATCGATATTTATCTACAAACAACAACACACTCCCATACATATATATATACTAATTTCTTACACCTCATAATTTACTCTGTACCCTACTTAAGAATTTTTATATATTCAATATACTTCACATATCACACACCAAACCATATTTTAAAATTAATCATAGCACATTATGCACATAGAATAAAAGATCATACTCACATAGCATCCTGCGAAGACTCGAAGCACCCTGCCACGCATCCGAAATCGCTAACATCACCTATTACCAAATTTCAAAGCAATTTAGGCTCAAAACATCCAAACCAACCACAGAAAAATAATAACACTAATCTTAATATCACACAGACGTTTTATTGAACGTCTGGGATACACACGTGCAATGCACGTAATCGACAAATTCCTACGGGGGTTTTTATCCCCTAAACAATAACTAGAATCACCCCCAAAATATTTTAATAACTTAGCTATATTTTCCATTACTATACGAGAAATAATTCATACATATATAATTCTCTTTTACAAACCCAAAATCCTAATTTATTAACAACATGCAAACTCTCTAATAATATGCTAATTTCTCGCCTCTACTACCCCTAACATCTTCTAATCTCCCTACCATAATACTCTTACTCAAAATAAATTAACCACACTAAATTTTATACAATAATAAAATCTAGTGTTTTCCTTTTCTAAATCCTTTCGAAAATCGGACACCGCCACGACGTAGAGGACCCTCCAATTAGCCATCCCTCCAAATTAATTTGAAAACAATGAAGAAATGACGTGGATTTAGGCTGGGAGAAGATCGGCCGAATGGGTTCGGCCGCAAGCTTCGATCGGGGAAAAAAAGAAAAAGGGAAAGAGGAGAGGGAAAAGGGGTTAGGGGTTTTTTATTAAAAAAATTATAAAATAAATATTTATAAAGGGTTAATTACAAATAAGCCCTCAGACCTCCAAAGTATTTCAAATAACCCCAACTCTATTCTTTAATAATACCAACAATACAAAATACACTAAATTTATCGCATAATAATCCTCCAAAATTATAAAATAAAATAAAAATAAACAATATCTCTTCACATAAAATTTCAACTCGTAGCTCCAATATATCAATAATACCAATCTACCACAAATATCCATACCAGTGTCAATATTTAAATAAAATACATCAAAAATAATTTTCACCACTCAAAATATATAAAGACAGACATTTTCGGTATTTTAAAAATTCGAGGTGTTACATTCTACACACCTCAAAAGAAGCTCGTCCTCGAGCTACAAGGGTTAAGAAGACTGTCCAATTAATCCTGAATATTTTCTCCTCACCATCTCCCAAACTCCCAATTATAGTAATTGATACAACACACCACTAAACTCTCAGTAACTGAGCAACTTGTAGTCTTAATCGCCGCTAATCTGCATAATTCTTTTGTCGACTACACACCTCAACAGAGGCATATCCATTAATCTCATCTAGAATGAGGTCATGCACCTTCTATAACTAGCAAAAATTTTGAATCCTAATTCGATTGATCAGCTGTAGAATAAACAACTGTACTGATAAACTGCCCCCCTACAAGGTCATGTCACTCTCGGTGGTTGAGGAAAAATCCAAACTGACTAAATAATTCTAGTACTGTCCACTCCTGGAACGTAATAAATGCCAATATTCTTCTTCTACTTCAAACATTTGTTACCCTATTCTTAATGGTCTCCTTATTCAACTCCCGATGATCAATACTCAATCTCAGAGAACCATCCTCTCATATATCAAAAAGTTCACCAAGCGCCTCCTTAATCTTCTCCTTGGGTATTACCACCAAACCCAACGGACATACCCACATCGTCCAAGACATTACATTCAATTGAAAACTGAGTTTTGTCGGGCATTCTCACCCGAATCTTTCCTGCACCGCACCCTAACTATGTATGAAACCTTCCCAACCGAACCATATCCCCAATTTCCAATGACATCACTGACCACACATCACCCTCCGGTTTATAGAACATATACAGGATCCCCAAGGAATAACCCCTCACGGCATACAGCAATCAATATAATCGAACACTCCAATAGCACACAAATTCTTACCGGGGATTCTAAAATAGATAAAACATAAGCATGGGCCAAAAAGGATAGTATAGACGCAAAATCAAACAAAAGTCTAAAGGGTCACAACATTCAATATCGGAACTGCTGCTTAACAAAACACCCACAAAACATATAACAAACTCATATCCACGACTTAGCCATGATGAACCCATACACACAAGACAGGGTCACTAGGATCAACAACAATTTCCTAGTCAACCTAAGCTCTGATACCAAACTGTAACACCCCAAAAAAAATTTTTGACTCCAAAATCAATTCTTTCCATTTCTATACCACTTTAAACATAAACTAAGAAAATTATATTTCAATAAAAATTTGGGCAGTCTCCCCTGTAAATTTTGCCTCGAAACACAAATAGCTTACGAAATTCTGCTCAAAATTCCGTAGCTCACAACACATACAATAATTTCACGGGCTCTCCAGGCCAAAATGAGCAGGAACATACAGGCAATCAATATATCATGCTCTGGGGGCCAAACACATAATAAAATAACAAATATCAATTAAAAATCATAAATTTCTTTGAAAGCAAGGTAAAAATTTTAGAAAACCTTTGTAAAACTTACCACAGGACCCGGTACACCACAACGAGATGGGTACGAGTCACAAACACAACATACTACTCCACACTATACTCACCATCATCATTTACATACTTATACATCCATAATACAATTTAAATCATAATTCATCACTTATCATATTAACTTAAACAGAAATTTTAAAAAAAAGAAACGCTTCGCACCATCCAATCTATCCCTCACCTCTGCACTGCTGAGGACCTGTAACAGTAGGGGATCTAGGGCAGTCCAAGGACTCCCTAACCCTCCAAACACTAAGGGGTTAGCCATTTCTGGTGTGAGTATAATTTACTAAACTCATAAATCAATTAAATTATAAAACGAAAATAACTTAAACTTACGAATATCAATATAAGAGATTCAACCTTAAATTCGCACATAAAACACCACACATACGAATTTATATCAAGGTATTCTGCCAAACAGTATCCATCTGTATACATCCATAACTTCACCATATGCATCATATTAACATGTAACTGTGTATATATATAAATATATATACATACAACTCTTTCAATTCACACTCAATCACATAGCAACATATTAATTCACACTCCATTACTTTTCATTTTGAACTGTCCAACGCTAATACTCTATCTTTTCACAATTTCCATCACCTCATCATTTCTTTATTTACATAAATAGTCACATAAGGTCACTACCTCCTTTTCTTCATACTATTCAACCACGTATTTCATTTACCATTTATTTTCATTTATACACACGACTCATATTCTTTCCTACTTATCTCATGACCTTACTTCACATTCATTCCACTATAAATCATCTTATTCATTTTCATCGTATATCCTTATATGCATTCATTTTAATCGCATAGCCTTCCCCATGCTTAGTCTCCTAATAACACATTCACCCCATGTATCATCACATTATTCAGTCTCCTAATACCATATCGGTTCAATCTATGACAGCAGGTTCATCCAATTTCGAGATATCACACTTAACCATAATTTACAGCACATCACGTAACATATTAACTTTTATTCCCATTATAATTTACCCTTTACTTTCTTTTCATTCCAATTTCATCCTATAGCTTACTTTCACCCTCACCTTACGAATTACTTTACTTTTATTTCCAACTCACAATTCAACTAACATATCAACAACTCACTCATTCTTCCTGAAAATTGTGCCTAGGCAGGTAGTTCCCACTATTTCCTCCGAAATAGCAGGCGGGTAGTTCCTAGTCACAATTCCAAGGCACACCAACTTATAAAACAGCATACTTTCTTTAATAACCATTTTCATTACCAACCTCATAATACAGGTATTGATCTTATTGTATTATAACACGTATCACATCATGAACATGTGCATTTCTTCTCATAATATCATATTAATTCATGTCTTATAACACAAAACATAACGCCTCAGTGCACATAACAGTTTGCTTACATTTCATCACAGCATTATCATATCACTTATAATACAAAATGCCATTAACTTCACTTTCATTCTTATCACAATATACTCCATAACCCAAACATGGTTTGGACAATCACATATCACACCCCAAAGCCGATAGCTTGGGTAATACTCACCGCACCCCAAACACATAGTCTGGGTAATATCACACCACATCTCAAACCAAATGCCAATATATACATATATCTCCCGTAGTATATTCACATCTCCCATACTATAAATAGTCTCCGTAATATATCATATCATCAATATCTCTCTATATATATACATTCTTTCAATACACTTATACACCTTTATATTTTCTCCTTTTCAGTGCCCACACAACTGACCTCCTCGTACAACACAGGGATCTCTGTGCCTCCCCTCCCGGACATTTCAATCCCGCTAACCCACCACATCACCCAGATCCAGGTGTCCTAAGCATCTATCATTTGTGAGCTGGATTGAAAGTACGGTTGCGCGCTTGTCCAACCAAGACTAAAGCCAGAAGGCTAGTCAAAAACAAAATATATCACGCGGACCGATGCTCACACAGAGTCTGACACGTCCGAGGCTACGTCTTCCTCCTGGCCCTATACCAGCGAGAGAAACTCCTGATCCCCAAATATAATTTGGGGCAATATATAACTCCTGATCTCCAAATATAATTTGGGGCAATATATAATTCCTGATCCCCAAATATAAAATTTAGGGCAATATTAATATATATAACTCCTGTTCCCAGGTGTATCTCGGACCTGTGGGGTCTAGCCCAAACCCCTAGGAGATTGTGCAACACTACAATATTTAATTCTCCTTTATATACATATACATATCTCCTTTATTATATACTCCTTCACAATATAACTCCTTTTTAAAGTAACTCCTTTACAATACAACTCCTTTATAAAATAACTCCTTTATAATATAACTCCTTTATAATATATCTCTATATATTCATTTATAATATATCTCCTTTATAAAATTTCTCCATATATATATCTCCCCTTTATAATATAACTCCATAAATAAATATATCTCCTTTTATAATATTTCTCCAGATATATATATATATATATATATATATATATCCTTTATAATATAACTCCTTTATAATATATATCTCCATATACAAATGTAACTCCATTTTATAACATAACAAGAAAGCATATAAACTCCATGAAATTCATAAACATACACAAGCCATTAATCTCACTGATATCATATAAAATTTTCATTTCCCACCCACACGTCACACACACACCATATCCATTTCACATCACAATATCACATAAAATTCCCAATTTATCACCCGCATATCACACATACACCATATGACTCATACCATCATGTTATCGCATCGCAATATCATATCATATACACCATGCGTTCCATCTCATCACATCAGTCATGAGATCACACATCACACATCCCCATACATTCACATACATAAATCTAATCATTACAACCCCGAAGCATATCGATATTTATCTACAAACAACAACACACTCCCATACATATATATATACTAATTTCTTACACCTCATAATTTACTCCGTATCCTACTTATGAACTTTTCTATATTCAATATACTTCACACATCACACACCAAACCATATTTTAAAATTAATCATAGCACATTATGCACATAGAATAAAAGATCATACTCACATAGCATCCCGCTAAGACTCGAAGCACCCTGCCACGCATCCGAAATCGCTAACATCACCTATTACCAAATTTCAAAGCAATTTATGCTCAAAACATCCAAACCAACCATAGAAAAATAATAACACTAATCTTAATATCACACAGTCGTTTTATTGAACGTCTGGGATACACACGTGCAATGCACGTAATCGACAAATTCCTACGGGGGTTTTTATCCCCTTAACAATAACTAGAATCACCCCCAAAATATTTTAATAACTCAGCTATATTTTCCATTACTATACGAGAAATAATTCATACATATATAATTCTCTTTTACAAACCCAAAACCCTAATTTATTAACAACATGCACACACTCTAATAGTATGCTAATTTCTCGCCTCTACTACCCCTAACATCTTCTAATCTCCCTACTATAATACTCTTACTCAAAATAAATTAACCACACTAAATTTTATACAATAATAAAATCTAGGGTTTACCTTTTCGAAATCCTTTCGATAAACGGACACCGCCACGACGTAGAAGACCCTCCAATTAGCCATCCCTCCAAATTAATTTGAAAACTGATATGGCTAAAAATAGGATTAAATCGGGACCGTTCACATCGGACACGAATCTTAAAGCTCAGGGGTAAAACGGTAATTTCACCTACTAACGGGTCTGAAATGGGAACTGGGTCTTTCTTCACGACCCAATAACCCACGAACGGATCCACCTCAACTGGGTACGGGTCCTAACCCGAAACACACCCAGTCCAGAAAAGATAGAATTAGGGTTTCTGATTAATCCTAATCAACGGCTCTTTAAGGGATTACATTCCTAATCTGATTACAAGGATTTTATACCTTATCAGGTCACAGGAATCACATTCCTTATCTGATCCCAACGGCGACTATAAATACCCCACACCCATCTCCATTAAGAGGTAATCAATCTTTGGCCAGTTTTACGCTCTTTCATAATCATTTCTGATTACTGACTTGAGCGTCGGAGGGTGCGTCGCCGGGATCCATCCCGGTGTCTCGCACTTTTTGCAGGTTCGCTGCAGCGGCAAGAGACCAAGTCAACACATTGGTGGAGGTCAACAGGTCAACAGGTTTGTTTTATCGTTTTCTCCAAGAATCCACAAATTCATCTGTTTGCTCCCACACCAAAATTAGCAGCAACAGATTGGCGCCGTCTGTGGGAAGACCATACGAATAGCCTCCGCCTCTTCCTCGTCAACTAGCTCTTCTCCAGCCATGCCTCCGAGGAAAGTCAGATCCAGAGGGTCCAACCGTGGGCTCAACCCCGCTGATCAGCAAGAGGTAGTCCCCGTCCAACCCGCTCCGCAGCAGGGACAACCCCCGCCTCAAGTGGAGGACCCTCTTCAACAAGATCAGCCTCCTCTTCAGAATCAGGAACCCCCCAAGGGTCCCACCGGTCCTCAGAATGCCGGTGCGGGGGGCTCCCGCATGAAACAACCTCTCCATCAAGACCGCGTCTCCATACACAAAGCCTCTACGGATTCCATGGCCTCTCATAATCCTCAAAACCGGCAGAAGGTGGAGGACTTACGCCACCGTCTGGACGAGAAGCGGGCCCGAGAGGGAGCCTCCCACCAACAACGTCCGGGTGAGCGATCCCCTCACCGCCAAGGCTACAGAAGATCCCCTGTCCGAAGGGGAAGGAGGGAGTCCCCCGAGCATTACAGAAGGAGGCACTCCCCCGCAGATCGGCAACAGCCCGGGAACAATGAGGCACCAATCACCCGTGCCGAGTTCCAGCAGTTCCAAGCAATGGTACAACAGGACTCAACCTCCGTTAAAACCCTAATGAGCCGAAGGCCCCGTCCCCTCCTCCAGTCCGAAGCCCTCGCCGACGGTCCCCATCTCCTCGTCCCGCTCCTACCAACTCCCGGCGTACCCCAAGTCCTCGTCGCTCCCGAAGTTACCATCGCCGCAGCTCTCGCTCTCCCTCCTACAAAGATGAGTCTAGAGGATCGGCGGATTACCGTCGGAGGGACGACGCCATGTAACCCCGTCTTCATGAGGTAGAGAGGCGCCTGGGTCAGATAGGTCGAGAAGAAGAGCTTAGGGGGAGGACCCTACGTCCTACTCGACCCCCTTTCTTCCGAACCATTGTGGATGCACCTGTGTCGTTCGGCTTCAAACCTCCCCAATTTGAGACTTACACCGGGGAGACTGACCCCGTTGACCACATTGAGAGCTTCAAGACTCTCATGCTCATCCACCAAGCCTCCGATGCCCTGCTGTGCAAGACATTCCCGGCTACTCTCAAGGGCTCGGCTCGGGAATGGTACTCCCGCCTCGCCCCGTCTTCCATATTCTCCTTCGAGCAGTTCGAAACACTCTTCATCACCCACTTCGTGAGCAGCAGACGCACGGAGAAGACCAGCATCTCGCTCCTCCAACTCAGACAGGAGAAAGGTGAGAAATTAAGAGACTATGTGAAGAGGTTCACTACGGAGGTCAGGTCCATGGCCTCCCTCGACCAATCCGTCGCAACAGCCGCCTTCCAATCCAACGTCTTCAATTCCAGCCTCCGCTCCTCTCTTGCTAAGAAGCCTCCGCAGAACTTTGCCGACCTCCTTCTCAGGTGTGACAAGTACATTCGTGCCGAAGAGGCCGCCTACCTTCCAAGCTTCGGAGGGTCTACCTCAGGGACGAAACGAAAGCTGACCGAAGAAGAAGAGGCTAAGAAGCTTCAGAAGGACGGCAATGGCCAGCGCCGCCAGACTCCCCGGTTTGAGAAGTTCACCCCCCTCATTGCTAATATATCAGAAGTCCTTATGGAGGTGGACAAGGAAGGACTACTCCGCGCTCCCCCTAGAATGAATACCCCTGGCAAGAAGAGGGACAAAGATAAGTGGTGCCGCTTTCACAGGGACCACGGCCACGACACGGATGATTGTCGGGCTCTCAAGGAGGAAATCGAAGAACTCGTACAGCGGGGATACCTGACCAAGTTCATCCAAAAAGACGGGGCCGAGTTTCCCCTCTGAGGAGCCAACAAACAAACCGAAGGGCCCGGCGAGCTTCAAGACTCAGAACCTCCTAGCTCCTCCCAAGAGGTCTTCACCTTATCATAGAAGTAGGATTTTGATTTTCAATAAGGCCGATGCTTGTAACTCGGCCAACAGCATGTAATAATGGCTCGCCCTATTGGAGCAGCCACTTAGTTTATTTCAATAAAACTTTACATCTTTTCATCGAAAATTATTGCTCTTGCTTCTCTATCTCTCCGAGTCACGACTCTCTTAAATGGTGGGCTCGGAGTCCAGCTTCTTCTACATGGCTCCTCCCGCAACTCACTAAACTCTAACGATGGTTCCGGAGTCCAACACTTGGTTCGATTCTGCTTCGAATAACTTGCTCTTAAGCGGGTTAGAAGTGGTTCGCCATTCGGAATTGCTCCCACAACCGTTGAATAACTCTAACGATGGTTCCGGAGTCCAACATTTGGTTCGATTCTGCTTCGAATAACTTGCTCTTAAGCGGGTTAGAAGTGGTTCGCCATTCGGAATTGCTCTCACAGCCGTTGAATAACTCTAACGATGGTTTCGGAGTCCAACACTTGGTTCGATTCTGCTTCGAATAATTTGCTCTTAAGCGGGTTAGAAGTGGTTCGCCATTCGGAATTGCTCCCACAGCCGTTGAATAACTCTAACGATGGTTTCGGAGTCCAACACTTGGTTCGATTCTGCTTCGAATAACTTGCTCTTAAGCGGGTTAGAAGTGGTTCGCTATTCGGAATTGCTCCCACAGCCGTTGAACTTTTCTAACGATGGTTCCAGAGTCCAACACTTGGCTCGATTCTACTTTGCAAGTTCGCTGTTAAGCGAGCTAGAAGTGGTTCGCCATTCGGAATTGCTCCCACAACCGTTGATTCCCTCACTTAAATAACGAGTTCGGAGCTCACCACTCTTTTCCTAGAGTTGCTCCTCAAACTCGTCTCACAAATGGCACTCTCCTAGAGTTGCTCCTCACACTCCCCCTCCAAGTGGCTCTTCCCTAGAACCGAGCTCTTCGCTCCGCTCGCCTCCAAAGCGGACCTCTTCTCAAACAAGTTCGGAGCTCACAACTCTCTCCTAGAGTTGCTCCTCAAAACTCGTCTTCCAGATGGCTCTTTCCTAGAGTCGAGCTCTTCACTCCGCTCGCTTCCGAAGCGGACCTCTTCTCTACGAGTTCGGAGCTCACAACCCTCCCCTAGAGTTGCTCCTTGCACTCACTTCCGAGAATGGCTCTTCCCAGCACCTCTTCCTAGCACCTCTTCTCCTAGGAGTGGAGCTCCTCTTCAAAAATCTCCAAAACCGAACAGAATAGAGACAACTTCAGAGCCCCTCACCTCTCCCATATGATGACCCATCCTCTCGAGCCGAGGAGCAGAGCTTCATCGACCCATCCCCTTCATCAACTCACCGAGCTTCTCCTCACGCTCGAGCCGTCCGAACAGCCGAGCTACCGAACAGCTCAGCCGAACGGTCGAGCCACTGAGCACGGAGGGGCGGAATCTTCAAGGAACACTTCCTCCAAAACAACTCAGCACCTCGGCCAAACAGCCCTGATGCGCCGAGCCGAGGTACCGGGGTACCGACCCTCGTATATGGCAAAAAATCGTCCCGAGGCGATCTCACTGTTAGATCATCTCCAAATTCGCACTCAAGCGTGATGGACGGATCAGATCGCGCCACGTCACCACAAAACGACAAGATAACATTTTCTCGAAACTCGTGCCTCTTGTCTCGTGATTCGCACCACGATCGTGATCAACCGTCCAGATGGCTCTTCTACAAATCGAGCTCCCCACTCCGCTCGCCTCCAAAGCGGAGCTCTTCCCAACGAATTCGGAGCTAAAACTCTCCTAGAGTTGCTCCCCAAACTCCTCTTCCAGATGGCTCTTCTACAAGTCGAGCTCCCCGCTCTGCTCGCCTCCAAAGCGGAGCTCTTCTCAAACGAGTTCGGAGCTAAAACTCTCTCCTAGAGTTGCTCCTCAAACTCCTCTTCTAGATGGCTCTTCTACAAGTCAAGCTCTTCACTCCGCTCACTTCCAAAGCGGAGCTCTTCTCCACAAGTTCAGAGCACAACTTCTCCTAGAGTTCCTCCTCAAACTTGTCTCTCAAATAGCTCTTCCCGACGAGATCGGAGAGCAACTCTCTCCTAGAGTTCCTCCTCAAACTTGTCTCTCAAATAGCTCTTCTCGACAAGATCGGAGCACAACTCTCCCCTAGAGTTGCTCCCTGCACTCACTTCAAAGAATGGGTCTTCCCGTGGCTCTTACGAGGATCTTCCCAGCACCGCTTCTCCACTATGCGAGAGAACAAGGCAGAGGTGAGAACCCAAATGCCTCTCCTCCCCTTCCTCTTCTCCTCTTCTCCGATCTACTAGGCACAGAAGGATGGAACCCCCAAGAAACATTCCTCTCAAAACAGCCAACTCAGCACCTCGGCCAAACAGCCCTGATGCGCCGAGCCGAGGTACCGGGGTACCGACCCTCGTATATGGCAAAAAATCGTCCCGAGGCGATCTCACCGTTAGATCATCTCCAAATTCGCACTCAAGCGTAATGGACGGATCAGATCGTGCCACGTCACCACAAAACGACAAGATAACGTTTTCTCGAAACTCGTGCCTCTTGTCTCGTGATTCGCGCTACGATCGTGATCAACCGTCCAGATTGAGCTGCGTAGCCTGGATCTGCCTATCTACCAACCTGCAGAGCGGCGAAAATGTGCCTCAAAATCCGTGCTCGGATCCGCCGAACAAAGCAAGCAGATGAAGAGGAAGAAAGAAGAAGAGGCTAACGGTCGGGGTCGGATCCGATACCCACGGTCCGACCCACACCCTTCTTAGTTCCTTCATTCTTCACCGTGCGGGAGAACAAGGCAGAGGAGAGAACCCAATTGCCTCTCCTCCCCTTCCTCTTCTCCTCTTCTTCACCGTGTGGGAGAACAAGGCAGAGGAGAGAACCCAATTGCCTCTCCTCCCCTTCCTCTTCTCCTCTTCTCCACTGTACGGAAGAACAAGGCAGAGGAGAGAACCCAAATGCCTCTCCTCCCCTTCCTCTTTCTCCTCAGAAGTGCTGCCGACCCGATCCGATCCGAGGTGCCGGGGTACCGACCCTCGTATATGGAGAAAAATTTGGCCGACCCCATCTCACCGTCGGATCGCATCAAAAAGCGTGCTAGAACATGATGAACGGCTCAGATCTCGCCACGTCTCCACAAAATGACAAGATAACGTTTTCTCGAAATTTGAGCCTCTTGTCTCGTGATTCGTACCACGATCGTGATCAACCGTCCAGATTGAGCCACGTAGCTCGGATCTCAAATCCGAGCTACCGACCTACCGAACAGCAAAGTGGGAAAAAATGCTCCTCAAAATCCGTGTTCGGATTGGCCGAGCAAGAAGCAGAGCAGAGGAGAAGTACAACAAAAAAAAAGAGGCACGTGGGCCGGGGTCGACCCGTTAGGGGATCCGAACCCATCAACCCACGACCCGAACTCCACTTCTTCTCTTCCAATCACCTGCCAAAACAAAAAACTAAACAAAACTCAACTCTTCTTCTCCACTCTCCCGCAAAACCAACCGAAGAGGAAAACCCAACATCTTCTTCCTCAACCTCCGACGTCGAACCTCCACACTGACAAGCTTCGTCACCGAGCTCGATTCCCGAGCAACATCGACGTCGAAGCTCCACCACCGAGCTCCGTTCACCGAGCTCACAAAACTCCACACCGCCAAACCCCAAGCTTCGGTACTCTTCCCTACGCCGAGCTCTTCACCGCGCCATTGCCAACGTCGAGCTCGCCGAGCTGAGCTCGACACCTCATCCTCCGAACTCCAAGACAGCGCTCATGCTCTGTCGTTGAGCCTCCATCACCGAGCCATCGACGGAACTCGAAGCTTCACCTCGACTTCACACGAGCTCTAGCTTCGGAATATGGCGAGGTCGAGCTCTGACGACCACATTCGTGCTCTCACTCTCGTCGAGCTCCCTCCATCGTCGAGCCGAACCCATCTTCTTCAAAAGCTCGCTGCCGAACTCACCTTTGTCAGAGCTCCGAACCCAACTCCTCCGCCGAGCTTCGAGCTTCGCCACCTTCGCCACGACGTCGAGCTCCTTCTCCAAGCTCGAACCCACCTGTCGAACCATCTCCGTCATCAGCTCGGCGACCGGAGCATCGAGCTCGTCCAACTGTCGAAGCTCCATTCCGTGGGCGGAGCTCCATTGAACTTGCCGAAGCATCGAGCTCCGACGTCCCACCTCCGAGCTCCTCTCTACTGAGTCGACGAGCTCCGAACTCGAATCCATTACCGAGCTCACATGAGCAGCCGAAGCCTATCATCGAAGCTCGGAGCTTCGTCGTGCCCACTCACGGTCGCCATCAACCTCCATCGTCTAACGCGAAGCTCAGACTCACAGCTCTCTCAGAGCTTCGAGCTCTTCCGCTTCGAGTTCCACGTCGCCAAGCTCCGTCCCCTCGTCGCTGACCTCCCCGCCAGACGGAGAACTTGGGAGGGAGACGACAACGACGAGTAGCCGAAGAGAAAAAACGATCGAAGAACGAAGAGCCGAAGAAGAAGCAGCGGAAGCAGCGAAGACAAAGAAGAAGAAGAAGAAGAAGAAGAAGAAAAAAAAAATGCCACGTGGCGATGCCACGTGGCTTCGTTACACTCCTCGGCAGATCCAAATCACCGAGCCGAAGTGCCCATCCGAGGTGCCGAGCCGAGGTGCCGGGGTACCGACCCTCGTATATGGAGAAAATACTCGTCGACGCACACGATCCGTCCGATCGTCTCAAAATTCGCGTCGCGACACGATCGACGCTCAGGAACGCGCCACGTGTCCCGATCGTGATCTGCCTCACGATGCGTGCAGATCTGATCATGATGAACGGCCAGAAACGCGCCACGTGTCCAGATCGTGATCTGCCTCACGATGCGTGCTCATCTGGTCATGATGGACGGCCAGAAATCTGCCACGTGTCCAGGTAATATTTAAATTATTTATTTATTTATTTAATTGTTTTTTTATTTAAAAAATCCGAAAAAAATATTTAAAAATCGAAAAAAATTAATTAAAAATTCTAAAAATAATTATTAATTCAGAAAAAATTATTTTTAAATTCTGAAAAAATAATTATTAAATTAGAATAATTAATTAATATTTTTGATAATTAATTATTTAATTCGAAAAATGAATAAAAAATTCAAAAAAATGAGAAAAAATTCAGAAAAATCTGGAAAAATCACCAAAAATCCAGAAAATTCTGAGAATATTTTTGGGCATTTTACAAGCCCATAATAACACTGTTACACCCCAAGCAAGATTCCAAACTCCCTTAAGAACACCGATAAAATCCCGTACACCATTAAAACAGTAAAACTACTCCTCAAAGGCTGATCAAACTCAGTCTTCGGGAGTGGGGGGCTCGTGATATGGCTAAAAATAGGATTAAATCGGGACCGTTCACATCGGACACGAATCTTAAAGCTCAGGGGTAAAACGGTAATTTCACCTACTAACGGGTCTGAAATGGGAACTGGGTCTTTCTTCACGACCCAATAACCCACGAACGGATCCACCTCAACTGGGTACGGATCCTAACCCGAAACACACCCAGTCCAGAAAAGATAGAATTAGGGTTTCTGATTAATCCTAATCAATGGCTCTGATTCACATCTATCTTTTCACCGGGAATGTAACTCCCGTTTTCATTTTTCCTATTTATATTTTTGATTTCCAATTGTAATCTCGATTATAATTTAAACTCATTTCATTTGTCCCATTTTGTATTAAATAATATTTAGTCGAATGTTATTTACCAATTCTTCCTCATTTCAATTGCTCATTAAAAATCCACTCGTTGTATGTCTTAATTCGGATTTATTTTAGAGTTTGTCTTGCTTCTTTGGGTTGTGAATTGATCCGACTCACTTTGTACCCATAGCCCATTACCCATCTCTTAACGGATCTCTCACCCAAACAGACTAATCTTATGATTTCTCCCAATCACTCCCCATAACCACAATCTCACTATCCCTAATTATCAGCTACTGATTCCCTTCATTATTGTATCCCATAACCCCCTCCTTATTACTATATTATTATTATATTAATAATCCCCCTAAAATCTCTCTCCCGTACTCTCTCTCTCTCCCTCTCCTCTGATTATAACAAACCAGCAAAACGAAGCAAACAAACCCAGCATTATACACTCAAACAAACAAAACAACCCATACTCATCTTCTTCTCTTCCTCCCCTCTCACCCCGTCGAACCCACCAAAACCCACCACCACCTTCGCCTCCACCGTCGTCAACCCACTCCATCTCCATTGCCGTCGTCCCCAATTCCTCGCCAACCCCTCGATCACCACCACCGCAGCATCAAACCACCGCCGAACCCACCGTCCTCTCCACCGCTCGACCTCCGAGATCCATTTCGCCATCTCCGACCTTCTTCAACCTCATCACCATCATCGACTTCGCCCTTTCCCCACCGTCGAAGACCCCGCAGCTCCTCCTTTCTCGCCTCCTCGGTTTCGGAAACGAAACAGAGCTCGCCGTCGCCGCAGTCGCCTCTCACCGCAGTCGCACCGCCGTCAGACGTCGTCGCGAACCCCGCCGTGGTGTCGCGCCGTCGCCGAAGCCTCGTGCCGCCACTCTCCCTCGCTCTCAGCTTCGAAGAAGAAGAACGAAGAAGAAGACGCTGATTCGAGCGGGAGTGAATTTCAACCGTCCGATCGCATCGAGATTCGAGTCCAGCTCTCCGATCTGATCGCTGCTTCGCTGTTTTGCCACAGCGGATCTGATTCCGCTGTTTGCTGTTCGGGCGGGATCCGCTGTATTGGAGCGACCCCATTGGCTGCCTCTTGCTGTTCACTGTTCGGCGCGTAGCGGATCCTCTTGCTATTTGCTGTTTTGCCTGGATCGGGTGTGGGAGAATTGTGCTATTTGCTAGCTGTCTTCGCACGCACTCTTGGGATTGATCCCCGGGATACTGATCCCGTTATTCCTAAATATTTCGAACCGTCTACAAAGTAAAAGGCAAGTCACTCTTATCGAATGTATTTTTCTTTTGTATCATATTCGATAAATATTGTTGAAATTCCGCAAGTGGATCCTATTTAAAATCGTAAATTGTTATTGTATCAATCGTCGAGATGCCACGGATTTACACGAGCGAATCCAAGTGGTAGTCTCGACATCGTGCCATCTTTTGCCTCTAAAGTATAGAAATGTTCATACATCATATAGCTATAGTTATTGATTATAAAAATAAGGAATTGTAGACACATTTCATATCATGAAATTAAATGACAAATGGCTATAGTAGATTGTAGAAAATTAGTTGATTGTTAATGTGATTGTTATTGCTAATTTGTGGGATTGTGATTATAAAAATGTTAGACATCACCTACATCTATACCATGTTCACCTAAGGTTGATTCGCTGCGATTTAGATTAATTAAACTCCAAATTATTATTATTAGATTTTATTTTTATCATTTTACTTAAAATGAACATATAGACTATTCTGAAAATTTCGCTAAGCTGAACCTTAACGTGCTGTTTAGACCTAGAACACTTCATCAAAATCAGAAACTCCCTGAAAGTAAATCGTAGCCCTATCTGTCTAGATGTCGATAGACACCAAAACTTTCGAATTCGGAGTTATACAGCTCCAGTTATGAACCTTTTACCACAGCTGCGCTGAAATTACAGATTCACGCACATAACAACTTAGGCTAATGAATTGAGTGAACTATTAATCATATATGCCCAAGATAAATTCCAGATTTGTAAATAACATGTTTAGGGTGTTAAAAAGCATTTTTACTGATTTTTATAATATTTATTTACTGCCTTTATAATTAAAATTAGGCAACATCTACACCCAGCCAGAAACTAAAACCTATAAAGATCACCGAATTTCACCTAGCTACCGTTGTTGGAATGTAACTTTTAAGTATGCGTTGGAACCGGGTGGGAGTCTAGTTTCTAGACCACCTGACAGATCCATAGTTGCTGCCCTGTAGCAACGGGAATACTGATTTTGGTACAGCAACCTACTGCTGTCCAGAATTGGGATTCTATGCTTTATAATGTACGATTGTGTTTATAATGTTATATTTAGTGTATTTAATTGTATATAGTATATTGCATAATCTTAGGGTTGTTTTGCCACATTCTCTAGCGTCCCTTATTAATTGCATTATTGTATGATAATTGAGTAAAGAAAGTAAAGCAAGCCGGGGTTAAGGGTTGATTATGGTAGTTGACAATATAGTAAGTGTACTCGGATGATGGCCAGTGTTTTATCGTTATCGGCAGTGTAAGAAATTACACGTGTCCAGTGTTTATCGGCAGTGTAAGAAATTACACGTGTCCAGTGTTTATCGGCAGTGTAAGAAATTACACGTGTCCATTGTTTATCGTTATCGTCATCATACCCAGTACATGAACTACAGAGTCCACCACCTTAATCTAAACGAAATTGATTGTATGCATCGAACCTGTGGTACGGCACATATGGGACACAGTAGTACGTGCATTAGCTAGGATTTAAAAATGAATAATAGACTTAAGGCCCCATCACATTATCATTGCATATTGTTATCTTAATGAACAGTGTTCTCATTATTATTGTCATTACCGGTATTGTTTATCGTTATTGTGGTAAATCGTATTTAATGCATATTATACTGTTATCTGTTTTACACTGTTCAATACTATCGACTTCATCGTTCATTTGAATTCATTGCTATACCTCTATTTCCATTGTTTCACTGTTTCTCCACTTGCATGTCCATAACTTGCTCTAAGGACAAATTATTCTTTCTTTTTAGATGAACAAGTACAGGTGTACAAGGAGAATTTTCAGAAGGCATTGGTGAGCAGTTCTCTACGATTGGAGCTGGAGCCTATCGAGCTATTTGGTAAGTTCTTGTATTTCAGATTTGGTTATTGAATTTCATTATCGTTTATGTGATTATTAATTCCTGCGTGGTTGTGATTAATTTTTCTTATATTGTTGAGTTAAGACTGGTACAGCTTATGAATGATATGAGTTGGCGTACTTATATCATTCGCTGGGCCTCAGTTGCGTGCCTGTGTTCCCGTATTTCGGGAAGCGGGGCGTGACAGGGAATTAAGGGATTACATTCCTAATCTGATTACAAGGATTTTATACCTTATCAGGTCACAGGAATCACATTCCTTATCTGATCCCAACGGCGACTATAAATACCCCACACCCATCTCCATTAAGAGGTAATCAATCTTTGGGCAGTTTTACGCTCTTTCATAATCATTTCTGATTACTGACTTGAGCGTCGGAGGGTGCGTCGCCGGGATCCATCCCGGTGTCTCGCACTTTTTGCAGGTTCGCAGCAGCGGCAAGAGACCAAGTCAACACATTGGCGGAGGTCAACAGGTCAACAGGTTTGTTTTATCGTTTTCTCCAAGAATCCACAAATTCATCTGTTTGCTCCCACACCAAAATTAGCAGCAACAAAAACAATGAAGAAATGACGTGGATTTGGGCTGGGAGAAGATCGGCCGAATGGGTTCGGCCGCAAGCTTCGATCGGGGAAAAAAAAGAAAAAGGGAAAGAGGAGGAGAGGGAAAAGGGGTTAGGGGTTTTTTATTAAAAAAAATTATAAAATAAATATTTATAAAGAGTTAATTACAAATAAGCCCTCAGATCTCCAAAGTATTTCAAATAACCCCAACTCTATTCTTTAAAAATACCAACAATACAAAATACACTAAATTTATCGCATAATAATCCTCCAAAATTATAAAATAAAATAAAAATAAACAATATCTCTTCACATAAAATTTCAACTCGTAGCTCCAATATATCAATAATACCAATCTACCACAAATATCCATACCAGTGTCAATATTTAAATAAAATACATCAAAAATAATTTTCATCACTCAAAATATATAAACACAGACATTTTCGGTATTTTAAAAATTCGAGGTGTTACACTCCACCGAGGGTCCCCGGCCCCATCATCGTCATTGTCTCTGTCCAAGCCCGTCCAAGCCAGTTGAATTGCTCTCCCATGTTTCGAGCGAAACAGAACTCTGCCTCGTTGAAGTCGTCGCCGTTGCTATCGCTTTCCGACCGCAGCGTCGTCATCATCGTCGCCACTGTGGTGTCATCGTCGCCGCTGCATTGCATCGCCGAAGTCTCGCGCCAAGGTTGAAGACTCGCAGTGAGTGGACGGAATCAAATGTTCTGTGTTCGACACACACCCGATCCATTTCGCTGTCCCCTGTTTTGGGTCGATCCGGTGTGTAGAAGGAATCCCATTAGATCGATTCGGTGTTTTGTGTTTCGGCCACACCAAATTCCAACCCGCTGTTTTGTGTTCAGATCCGATCCGGTGTAAGGGAGATTTCTTATTGGATTGATTCGGTGTTTCGTGTTCTGGGCACATCAGATCCGAAGTTGGTGTTCCCTGTTCTACCTGGATCCAGTGTGGGAATAGCCCCTTAAATTGTTGTTGGTTGCTTGATTGCTTGGATTCTCTTCGCACGGTCTTCGCACGTGTTCTTAGGATTGCTCCCCGGGATTCTGATATCATTATTCCATATTAAATTATTGAATCGTCTACAAGAAAAAAGGCAAGTCTACTTGAACTCCGTTGTTTATTCTAGTTCAAGATTTTTGATTTCTATGCAAGTAGTTCCATCTCAATTATTCTAGTTTGCCTTGTGTCCCTTCCGTTAGGAGTATCGAGTGTTTACATGAGCTAACCCGATGTACTCTTGACATCTTATTATTATCTATTGACTCAAACCCAAGCCTGGACACATACTTGACATGAATAAAATAAATAGAACTTGTACATGAGAAAATACATCGTGATTAAATACATGTTGTTACTTGAGATCTTGTGACTTGAACTTGACATGATAAACTTGACTTGTATACTGAAAAAAATCACACTACTTGTTGTACATTAGTCTTGATACATGCATGATATAATAACTCATTAATTACCCACTTTGATGAATATATATGTAATAGCTTTCATGAACTTTACTGTATGTACTGTTTTGCACAGAGGTTTCGACCTTGTTAACTTGAGAATTAGCACAACTGATACAAAAGTGAGTTTTAGCCTACTGAGTCTAGTTTCCAACCCAAGTGGCAGATCCTGATTCGGAGTCACGAGCTATGAGATATCACCTTTTTAGTCTCTGCTGGTCTGCATTTTTCAGACTGCAGAATTAATGCAATATCGACACATTTGATAGTGAAACCCCATGTAAATGATATTAGAGTACCATGAAAATCTCCATAAACTTTATAGACATGCTTAGGGTTCATCTCTAATTTTTGTAGATTTTTACAGTGTATTTATACCATGTTTCCACCCATTAGATGTTGACATCTAGTTGTTGCCAGAACAGCTAAACTGCAAAGAATAGAGTGTTTAACCTAGCTACAGTCAAAATTAGCAGAAAGTTACTAAACATAAATTGTAGTTATATCTGTCTAGTTGTCCATAGCATCCTGGAACTTCAAATTCGGAGTTATAGTTTAAGAGTTATCACTATTTTAGTGTAACTGTGTCGGCTATTTCAGATTTGCTACTTCATGTTTATTTTGTGCAATGCATCATATTGCTGCATTATTATCATCCCCTTGACATTCTTATAACCACTTCCATGTACTTGTATGATTTAATAATAAAATACTAAACAAGCCGTGATTTCTAAGGGTTAACCTAGTAGTGGATAGTCTCAGAAAATGTACTCGATAGGGCCCTTTTGTTACATGGACTTGACATGGAAGGTGGAGAATTACTTGTGGAGACATGAACTTGTTATCTTGTTATCGTTATACACCGAGTACAAGCTCTATAGACCCCACCACGAAGTCTAAAACGAACATTGTTGTGCGTGCATCGAACCTGTGGTATGGGACGCAGTAGTACGTGCACTAGATAAGAGAATCAACTTGATAATAGACCTAGTTGACATGTATATATACTTGATTAAGACCATTGCTATTAGTACCATTATTGTCCTTGCAATTTGATCTTGATTTCATATTCCTACATGCACTTTACTCCTTTACTCTCTGTTTTTCACTACTTGCTGTCCGTACTTGCTCTAAGGACATTTCTTTTTCTTCCCTAGTCAACCCAGCTACAGGTGAGCCAGAGAATTTGCCCGAAGGTATTGGCGAGCAGTATTTCTAGTTGGAGCAGGAGATGCATTAGAATGAACTGTCTCTTTCTATGGTTTTCTTCATTTAATTGTAATTCATGGGTTTAGACTTGTATCCCGGGCTTTTGACCCGTAACTGCTATTTGTTTTCTCAGTATTGATTATCATGTTGAATTATTAAATTCTTGAATTCAGATACTGTTTATGTGAGGATATTATCTGCGTGGTTGTGATTTAATTTTCAGAGTATTGTTGATTTGAGACCGGTACAGCTTATGAATGATGTTAATATCATTCGCTGGGCCTTCGTCATGGGCTCTGTTGCCGCTAAATTTGGTGTGGGGGCAAACAGATAGAACTTGTGGATTCTTGGGGAAACTGAATAGAAAACCTGTGTACCTGTTCCGTCGGACTTCGGTCGTCGATCTCGCCGTAGACCTGCAAAAAGTGCGAGACACCGGGGTTGTTCCCGGCGACGCACCCTCCGACGCTCAAGTCAGTAATCAGAGAGATTATGAGAGAGCGTAAAAACTGGTGAAAGATTCATTACCTCTTGATGGAGATGGGTGAGGGGTATTTATAGGCGTCTTAGGGAACGGATTAGGAACGTAATCCTCGTGATCTGATATGGAATATTCTCCCCGTCAACAGATTAGGAACGTAATCCGATAAGGTATATTCCATGTAATCAGATAAGGAATTTAATCCCTAAATCCCGGTGAAAGGATAGACATGAATCAGGGTCGTTGATTAATACTAATCAGAGACCTTAATTCTATCCCTTCTGGACCGGGTTTTCCGCGGGTTGAAACCCGCACCCGGTTGAGGGGGATCCGTTTGCGGGTAAATGGATCTTCGCGGAAGACAACCATTACCCGCTTCAGACCCGTTGGTAGGTGAAACTACCGTTTTACCCTCGAGCTTCAAGATTCGTGCTCCATCTGGACGGTTCCGATTTAACCCTCTTTTTAGCCACATCACGAGCCCCCCACTCCTAAAGACTGTATTTGATCAGCCTTTGAGGAGTAGTTTAACTGTCTTCGCTGGCTATCAGGGTTCTATCGGGAACTAAACGGAGCACTGCTGAATCGCGAAGGAGGTGGTATGTTGATCTTTTCGGCAGACAGAACTCTTGAACCGTCATCGTGCTCTTCTTAATTAGCGGTTTTGGTCGTTTCCGCTTGTTGGGTGTCGGTGCGAAGGGAGCCGAAGTTCCGCTCGTGACGCACCCGGTGCCGCGGACATCTGGTGATTGACGCCGAGCTCACTTGGTGCCGAACTCTCCCCCGTAAGAGGGTCGGTGGCATAAGAGCTCGGAGGACGGTGCCGAGCTGACTAAGTGCCGAACTCTCCCCCGTAAGAGGGTCGGTGGCACAAGAGTTCGGTGGAAGGTGCCGAACTGACTAAGTGCCGAACTCTCCCCCGTAAGAGGGTCGGTGGCACAAGAGTTCGGAGAACAGTGCCGAGCTGAATCGGTGCCGAAGACATGGCCTATAAAACGATCGGTGGCACGAGCGTGTTCGGCGAATGGCGCCGAGCTGAAAACGCGCCGAACTCACGCCTATAAAACGATCGGTGGCACGAGTGTGTTCGGCGACCTGCGGCGAGCTGAAAACGCGCCGAACTCATGCCTATAAAACGATCGGTGGCACAAGTGTGTTCGGCGACCTGTGGCGAGCTGAAAACGCGCCGAACTCACGCCTATAAAACGATCGGTGGCACGAGTGTGTTCGGCGACCTGTGGCGAGCTGAAAATGCACCGAACTCAAGCCTATAAAACGATCGGTGGCACGAGTGTGTTCGGCGAATGGTGCCGGGCTGAAAATGCGCCGAACTCACGCCTATAAAACGATCGGTGGCACGAGTGTGTTCGGCGACCTGCGGCGAGCTGAAAACGCGCCGAACTCACGCCTATAAAACGATCGGTGGCACGAGTGTGTTCGGCGACCTGTGGCGAGCTGAGAACGCGCCGAACTCACGCCTATAAAACGATCGGTGGCACGAGTTTGTTCGGCGAATGTCGCCGAGCTGAAAATGCGCCGAACTCACGCCTATAAAACGATCGGTGGCACGAGTGTGTTCGGCGACCTGTGGCGAGCTGAGAACGCGCCGAACTCACGCCTATAAAATGATCGGTGGCACGAGTGTGTTCGGCGAATGGCGCCGGGCTGAAAATGCGCCGAACTCACGCCTATAAAACGATCGGTGGCACGAGTGTGTTCGGCGACCTGTGGCGAGCTGAAAACGCGCCGAACTCACGCCTATAAAACGATCGGTGGCACGAGTGTGTTCGGCGACCTGCGGCGAGCTGAAAACGCGCCGAACTCACGCCTATAAAACGATCGGTGGCACGAGTGTGTTCGGCGACCTGTGGCGAGCTGAGAACGCGCCGAACTCACGCCTATAAAACGATCGGTGGCACGAGTTTGTTCGGCGAATGTCGCCGAGCTGAAAATGCGCCGAACTCACGCCTATAAAACGATCGGTGGCACGAGTGTGTTCGGCAACCTGTGGCGAGCTGAAAACGCGCCGAACTCACGCCTATAAAACGATCGGTGGCATGAGTGTGTTCGGCGAATGGCGCCGGGCTGAAAATGCGCCGAACTCACGCCTATAAAACGATCGGTGGCACGAGTGTGTTCGGCGACCTGTGGCGAGCTGAGCACGCGCCGAACTCACGCCTATAAAACGATCGGTGGCACGAGTTTGTTCGGCGAATGTCGCCGAGCTGAAAATGCGCCGAACTCACGCCTATAAAACGATCGGTGGCACGAGTGTGTTCGGCAACCTGTGGCGAGCTGAAAACGCGCCGAACTCACGCCTATAAAACGATCGGTGGCATGAGTGTGTTCGGCGAATGGCGCCGGGCTGAAAATGCGCCGAACTCACGCCTATAAAACGATCGGTGGCACGAGCGTGTTCGGCGAATGTCGCCGAAGTTTCGGACTTGAGTTTCTCTTTGGGTTGAGTTTTGGCGGTCCTGGCGGATGTGACCCTCGGAGCTTCAGACAGATGGGACATCGTCTGTGTTTTCTGACAGATGTGACGTCCATTAATGCTGCCCCCTGGGCTTCTGCCAGAAGTGATGGTCATTAATGCGCCGTCTGGATCAGCGCGAAGAACAAGGTAACGTTTGGGGTCTCTTTTTGTCGTTTTTGGAGGTGGGCCTGCGTTAGAGGCCCATTTACCTCGATTGAAGCGCTGGCTCCTCTATAAAAACCCTCACCCCCTCCTCATTTTTTACTTTCCAAGTTTTTGTTCGCGTCTGAGTTTGCTGTGAGAGAGCTTCAGGTGATCACCGACCGTTTTCCGGCGAAATTTCCGGCGAGTTCCCCTTTCAAGGTAACCTTTATATTTATCTTCTCAACATGTCTGTTTCCCACTCCTCTTCTTCGTCCGAGCCCTCCCTCGGAGCCGATGGAGCTCCAACTTCGAGCCGAGCTGCCAAGGGCCAGAAGGTGTTCGGCAAGGACTCCATTGTTCAGGATCCGAAGCGCATGGGGGCGTTCGGACAGCTTCCGGGACCGTTGACGGGGCTCCAAAGGGTTCGGGAAATCCCAGAGGATAAGGCGGAACGTATAGTGTACGGGAGGGCGAGGTCGTTCGAGGAGAACGCGGCGAGGGAGACCACGGAGGCCGACGAGACGGTGTCGATCCTCTCCGAGGAGGACCTGGATTCGATTCGGGACTGCTTCCAGATCCCGCGGGAGTACGAGCTTATGCTGCCGGGCCCCGGGGTTAGGGCCAACTCGCCGTTGCCAGTGACCATGTGTTGCTGGCCGGTCGATGCCTTTATCGCCGGGGCTCGGCTGCCTCTCCATCCGTTCGCGGTAACGGTTTTAAATTGGTTCGGGGTCAGCCCCATCCAACTTATGCCGAACGCATGGAGAGTCATAAACGGCTTCGTACTCCACTGCCAGGCGGAGGGGATTCAGCCGGAGTTGAATGTGCTTCGGACTATCTATCAGCTGCACCAAGGGAATAGGTCGGCCTACCGGTACTATCTGACTCCGAGACATGGGGGGAGGTTGGTCCTCTGTCCGGACTCTATCAAGTTTTGGCGCGAGAAGTACCTTCTGGTGCGCAGCGTGGAGGCCTGGCCTATTCCCGTTGGTTGGGTGGAAGGAGTCTCGAAGAAGGTGAAGGCGCCGCCGGCACTTCGACCCGAAGACGAAGACGCCGTACGGGTGCTTCTCGATCGGCCGAAGTATGACTGGAGGGAGTTGACGGAGGACGTCTTGTATGAGGGAGGGCTCGCACACGTTAACCCCAGTACGCTGCCTTTATTTATCGTCTTCGTTTCCATTTTGCTTTCTTTCCCTTGTTTCGTTCCGAGCTAACTAACTTAACTTTTGGTGCAGAGATAATGGATTACCAAGCAGTGCTCGCGTTGAGGACGAGCCTCGCCAACAAGGCCCCGAGGAAGAGGAAGAGGGTGGCGTCGAAGCAGCCGGCGGCCAAGGCCCCGAAGATTACGGAGGTGCCCGAAGAGGTGGAGATCTTGGATTCCCCCGTGGTGGAGGTCGGGGCTGCTTCGTCGTCGGCCAAGGCCGGCGAGCTACCTGTCACCGAGGTCCTGACCATGGTGACGCCGCCGTTGACAAGGGCGGCCGAGGAGCTTCTGACCGAGGCTCATAAGAGGATCCACGTCCCGGACTGGCAGGTTCGGAAGCATGACGGGTTCCTGGGCAACTCCTTGGCGAGCATGGAGGCCGTCAAGCACCTCGCCACGCCGAAGGATCGCGCGGCGATGGAGGCCGGACGAGAGGGAGACGACATCATCAAGATAGCGCGCTCGGCGGTGTCGGTAAGTGCTGAGCCAAGCTTCCTTCTCCTTACGCCGACCTTCTTAAGTTGGTAATTTTTGTAACTCTTTGCATTTTATCCGCAGATCGTTGTTCACTTCGGGCACCTCACCGAGAGGCTATCGGCCCAGGAGAAGGAGATGAAGAAGGAGAACGACCAGGCCCAGAAGGAGAGGGACAAGATCTGGGGCGAGCTCGACAAGCTCGAGCTGAATTTTGAGGCGAAGTCGGCGAGGGCGACCTACCTCGAGGACCGGGTCAAGACGCTGGAGGACCAGCTTCGGCAGCAGAAGGAGGAGGCGGCGAAGCAGATGGCGGATGCGGCCGAGGCCCAAGCGGCGGCGGTGAAAAAGGTGGAGGAGGCGACTTTGGAGAAGGCGCAGAGCTACCTCGCCGTGAACATGGCCAAAGCTTTCGCCGACGCCCTTGCCCGGGTCACGGCGGCCTACCCCTCTGTCGACGTCTCCGGTTGGCGGCTCTTTCCGGGGTACGTCGAAGGCTTTGACCCCGAATCGGAGGGGGAAGAAGAGGAGGAAAGAGGCGACGACGAGCCCTTGGTCGATCCAGCCGCCGGAGCTCAAGGGTCGGTGGTTACCCCCTTGGCGGCGGTCGCCCCTTCGGAGGCGTCGCCCTCGACCCCTTCTCGCCGCCCCGGGAAAGAGGTCGAGCACTGATCCCGTCTTTTTTTTCCTTTCCGTCTGTTTTTTTTTTTTGTAACGCCTAATAGCGGACTGGCCATCGCTACTTTTTGTAATGAATGAAAAACTTCAACTTTTTGGGCTCGGTTTCTTGCACTTGCTTGTTGTGTGTTGCGTGTTCGAGAATCCGTTCTCTAGAACCCCCGAGGTCTAGGACTTGGGCCATGTCTGAACTTTTGTTGCTCGTCTGTATTTCTTTTCAGCTTGCCCTGGTAGACCAAGAGATCGAGCGCGCAAGGTCGGATGCCAAGGTTCGAACCCGCGCGGGGTCGGATGCCAAGGTTCGAGCCGAGGCCGGGCTCGGGGCGACAAGGTTGAGTCTGGCGAGGTGTAGAGAGCGACTTTACGAGGTCGAGCTTGGACTGCGCCGGGCCGAAACAGAGCGAGGACAGCTCCAACTTATTTTGGGGCAGCGGGACAGTGATATCCGGCGTCTGGAGAGCAGGATTGCCGAGATGACTGCCTCGAGCGAGGGCGGTGCCTCGCCATCTGCTTTCACCAGTAGCCTTCGGACCAAGTGCTTTCGCCACACGCTGTCCAAGGTAACGGCGGAGAGGGACGACCTGCTTTCGGAGATTCAGCACTTACAATCTACAGAGACTAAACTTCGGACGGAGGGAGAGGAGCTGACAACTAAGGTGGCCGATCTTACGGCTGAACGAGATGAACTGGCGGCCGAAGTCGATGTTTTGAAGAGAGCTACCGTCGATAGGAGCATCGAAGTCACCCACCTTCGTCATCTCATTGCGAGCCATGTTGGAGTTCCGACCTCAGCCGTACCGGCGTCCTTCGAGGCCGACGCACAAGATGGTTCGTTGAGAGGTCGGATCTCCGAGCTGGAAGCGGAGGTGGCTCGCCTGAGGCCGCGTTCGGGGCCGATTAATGTGAGGAGCACGTCATGCACCCGAGCGGAGAGCGAGCGAGGCATCACCTTTTACGAGATGGCGACCCGCGAGCGCCTCGGCCATCCGAGCCCGGGGGACGCGCAGAGCTCAGTGGCCATTTCGTCAAGCGGCGCATCCGTCGGCGTGACGGCCAGAAGCAGTGCCGAGGACACGTCTCAACTTGCCGGCCTGGGATCGGGTTCCGGAGGCAAACGTCGCCGACTTCAAGTGTCCTTGAAGAGGAGCATCCCTGTACCCCGGAAGCGTTGATGGGTCCGGGTTCGGTGTCTTGTAATCTTCGCTTTTCAGCTTTTTGTAATCGTTTAGTGTCTTGTAATATTGATGTTTGTAAGGGTCGTTTCTAATAAAGTTGGAATCGTTTTAACTGTCGTCATATCGTATTTGCACAATGTTTGCTCTGATTGTGGAGTCGTGGAACCGAGGTCTGAGACTTGGTGTTTTTGACTGGTGTTAGCCTCCGAACTTAAGTGCGTAATACGGTCAGTGGTACGAACGTTCGGTGAACGACGCCGAGCTAAAGCGTGCCGAACTCACGCCCGTAAAACGATCGGTGGCACGAGTGTGCGACTAATCGTGCCGAGCTGAAAAGGTGCCGAACTCACGCCCGTAAAACGATCGGTGGCACGAGTGTGTTGCAGCGAGCTGAAAACGCGCCGAACTCACGCCCGTAAAACGATCGGTGGCACGAGTGTGTTCGGCGAACTGCAGCGAGCTGAAAACGCGCCGAACTCACGCCCGTAAGACGACCGGTGGCACGAGTGCGTTCGGCGAACTGCAGAGAGCTGAAAACACGCCGAACTCACGCCCGTAAAACGACCGGTGGCACGAGTGTGTTCGGCGAATTGCAGCGAGCTGAAAGTGCGCCGAACTCATGCCTATAAAACGATCGGTGGCACGAGAGTGTTCGGCGAACTGCAGCGAGCTGAAAACGTGCCGAACTCACGCCCGTAAAACGATCGGTGGCACGAGTGTGTTCGGCGAAAGGAACCGAGCCGAGATTGTACCGAACTCTCGCCCGAAGAACGTTCTCGGCAACAGAGTGTTGGAGTCCGGACTTTTGTAAGATTGAGGGCGTGGGAGCAATTCCGAATGGCGAACTACCCCTAGCTCGCCTACTGGCGAACTTGCGGAGTAGAGTCGAACCAAGTGTTGGACTCCGTACCATTCAACGGCTGTGGGAGCAATTCCGAATGGCGAACTACCCCTAGCTCGCCTAGGGGCGAACTTGTGGAGTAGAGTCGAACCAAGTGTTGGACTCCGGAACCATCGTAAGTTTAAGGGCGTGGGAGCAATTCCGAATGGCGAACTACCCCTAGCTCGCCTACTGGCGAACTTGCGGAGTAGAGTCGAACCAAGTGTTGGACTCCGTACCATTCAACGGCTGTGGGAGCAATTCCGAATGGCGAACTACCCCTAGCTCGCCTAGGGGCGAACTTGTGGAGTAGAGTCGAACCAAGTGTTGGACTCCGGAACCATCGTAAGTTTAAGGGCGTGGGAGCAATTCCGAATGGCGAACTACCCCTAGCTCGCCTACTGGCGAACTTGCGGAGTAGAGTCGAACCAAGTGTTGGACTCCGTACCATTCAACGGCTGTGGGAGCAATTCCGAATGGCGAACTACCCCTAGCTCGCCTAGAGGCGAACTTGTGGAGTAGAATCGAACCAAGTGTTGGACTCCGGAACCATCGTAAGTTTAAGGGCGTGGGAGCAATTCCGAATGGCGTGCTACCCCTAGCTCGCCTACTGGCGAACTTGCGGAGTAGAGTCGAACCAAGTGTTGGACTCCGTACCATTCAACGGCCGTGGGAGCAATTCCGAATGGCGAACTACCCCTAGCTCGCCTAGAGGCGAACTTGTGGAGTAGAATCGAACCAAGTGTTGGACTCCGGAACCATCGTAAGTTTAAGGGCGTGGGAGCAATTCCGAATGGCGTGCTACCCCTAGCTCGCCTATTGGCGAACTTGCGGAGTAGAGTCGAACCAAGTGTTGGACTCCGTACCATTCAACGGCTGTGGGAGCAATTCCGAATGGCGAACTACCCCTAGCTCGCCTAAAGGCGAACTTGTGGAGTAGAATCGAACCAAGTGTTGGACTCCGGAACCATCGTAAGTTTAAGGAATTAAAAACAGAGACGTAATGGCAAATGCGAAAGAACTTTATTTATTAATATCTAATGGTCGGCCGCTTCTAAAGTTGCTAGCCGTTATTACAATGGAAGAAAGAACAAAGGAAAAATTACTAGTAGCAGGAGAGGAGTGTTCCGACATCTCGAGTTACTCAGATAGGCGAGGTTGCCTTCTCTTGGTATTTCAAGAGATGGTCGGCGTTCCAAGTCCTGGGAATTTCTCTACCTTCAAGATCTTCTAGCTTGTATGCACCGGGGCGGATCACTTTGGAGACTTTGTACGGTCCCTCCCAATTTGGGGCCAGTTTGCTCTTCTGTCCGGGGAACGAGATGGCCAGTTTTCGGAGGACCAGATCCCCTTCTTTCAGGTCGGTTGGGCGGACCCGTTTGTTGTAGGCGAGTTCGATTCTCCTCCGATAACTTTGCTGCCGTATGGCTGCCCTTTCCCGGATTTCGTCTATTAAGTCCAGGCTCGTTCTGAGCTCCCTGGCATTCTGTTCTTCTTCAAAGGCTACCAGGCGAGGAGAGGGTATCCCAACTTCTAGAGGGATGAGGGCCTCGGACCCGTAGGTGAGATTGAACGGACTCTCGCCTGTCGGGGTCCGCTTCGTGGTTCGGTAATTCCATAACACATTGGGCAGCTGATCGACCCACAATCCCTTGGAGCACTTGTCGAGTCTCTTCTTGATGCCGGAGAGGATCTGTCGGTTGGCATTCTCAGCTTGGCCATTTGACTGGGGATGAGAGACGGAGGAGAAGCGGTGCTGTATAGTTAGGTCTTCACATATGGCTCGGAAGGCAGCCCCAGCGAACTGCATACCGTTGTCTGTAACTACAACTCGGGGAACACCGAACCGGCAGATTACATTTTTCCAGAAGAATTGGACGACTCTATGTTCGGTAATTATAGCCAGGGGCTCGGCCTCGACCCATTTCGAGAAATAGTCGACTGCCACGACTAGGAACTTCAACTGTCCGGGGGCCGGTGGAAATGGCCCAAGTAGATCCATCCCCCACATTGCAAAGGGGATCGGACTTGATAGGGAGGAGAGTGGTGCCTGTGGAAGGCGTCGGATGTCGGAATACTTCTGGCAGGAGGTGCATTGCCGAACGTGTCGTTCGGCGTCCCGTAGGAGAGTGGGCCAGTAATACCCGTAGTTTAACACTTTGCGTGCCAAGGCTCTGGAGCCGGAGTGGGCTCCGCCGATGCCCTCATGGAGCTCTTGTAGGGCGTAATCGGCTTGTCCGGGGGAGAGGCATCTTAGGTAGGGTCAACCATCCACCTGGGTGAAGGAGCGCTTATACAGAATGCCTTCGACCATTATGTAACGCTCGGCCCGGGTCCTTATCTTTCGGGCTTCCTTCGGATCCCTTGGGAGGAGTCCGTCTCTTCAAAACTCGACGAGGGGCTTCATCCAATTATCTTCGATGGGGAGTGGCAGTGTTTCGACGGAGTTGAAAGCCTCGTCCTCTATGCTGGGCTTGAGGAGGACTTCTATCAGAACGGTTTGTTCGAGGCCTTGCAGGGATGAGGAAGCTAATTTGGACAGGGCGTCGGCCTGGGCATTCTCCTCTCTGGGGATTCTTCGGATGAGGGCTTCCTCGAAGAGCGCCATGAGGCTCTTTACTTTAGCCAAGTACTTTACCATCCTGTCATCGCGAGCTTCGTATTCGCCGAGGACCTGGTTGACGACCAACTGAGAGTCGCTGAAGATCTGCAGGCGTCGTGCTCCCGCGTTTCGGGCCATCCCGAGGCCGGCTATGAGTGCTTCGTATTCGGCTTCGTTATTCGAAGCTTTAAAGTTTATCCGGAGGGAATATTGAAGGACAAAGTCGTCTGGGCCCGCAAGGATGACTCCAGCCCCGCTCCCCTCGTTGCAAGAGGATCCATCGACATATACCGACCAGATAGGCGGGCCCTTCGCTGTCTGCTCGGGGTCGGGGATAGTTGTTTCCACTATGAATTCGGCCAGCGCCTGTGCCTTGATGGCGGTTCGAGGCTGATAAGTAATATCATGTTGACTCAGCTCGATCGACCACTTCATGAGGCGGCCGGAAGTCTCTGGTTTGTGAAGGATCTGTTTCAACGGCTGGTCGGTAAGAACGACCACCGAATGAGACTAGAAGTATGGCCGGAGCTTTCTCGCAGCCATTATCAGGGCGTAGGCTATTTTCTCAATTTTCGGGTACCGGAGCTCGGCGTCTCGGAGCACTTTGCTGACGTAGTAAATGGGCTTCTGAGTTCTTTCTTCTTCCCTGACTAAGACCGCACTTAGTGTCTGTTCCGAGGCTGCCAAGTAGAGGTAGAGGGGTTCGCCCGGTATGGGTTTGCTGAGAAGGGGCGGATTGACGAGGTAAGCCTTAAGCTGGTCGAAGGAATCTTGTTGTGGCTGCCCCCACTCGAACCCCTTAGTCCCCCTCAGGGCTTTGAAGAACGGGAGGCACTTCTCCCCAGACTTCGACAAAAAGCGCCCAATGGCGGCTAGTCGACCAGTCAGTTTCTGAACTTCTTTGACGTTTCTAGGCGGGGCCATGTCCAGTATGGCCCTGATCTTCTCCGGATTCGCCTCTATTCCTCGTTGGCTAACCATAAAGCCGAGGAACTTGCCTGATGAGACGCCGAACGCACACTTGTTTGGGTTGAGTCTCATATTGTGCTTTCTCAAAACATCGAACGCTTCTTGGAGGTCGGTCTCATGATCAACGCCTCGGATGCTTTTCACAAGCATGTCATCCACGTAGACTTCCATGTTCCGGCCAATCTGGGCCTGGAATACCTTGTTGACGAGACGTTGATATGTTGCCCCTGCGTTCTTTAGGCCGAACGGCATGACTCGGTAACAATAGAGTCCTTGGTCTGTTACAAAAGACGTCTTCGGAATATCCGGGGGGAACATCCTTATCTGATTGTAACCCGAGAAAGCATCCATGAAGCTGAGGAGCTCATGTCCCGAGGTTGCGTCAATCAGAGTGTCAATGCTCGGCAGAGGGAAGGGATCTTTAGGGCAGGCTTTGTTGAGATCGGTGAAATCAATGCAGATCCTCCATGTCCCGTTGGATTTCTTCACCATGACTACGTTTGACAACCACTCCGGATAATTCACCTCCTGTATGAATCGGGCTTTCAGCAATTTGTCTACTTCCTCCTTGATAGCGAGCTGGCGCTCGGGGGCGAACTTGCGCCTCTTCTGCTGGACCGGTTTGGACCCCGGATCAACGCTGAGGCGGTGGACCAAGAGTTCTTCGGAGATACCGGGCATGTCTGCCGCTGACCATGCGAAGAGGTCTTGGTTGGCTCGGATGCATTTCACAATATTTGAATATAGGGCGGACGGAAGGGCTTTGCTGACATAGAACTTTCGGGTCGGCTCCTGCTCCGAGAAGAGTACTTCCTCCAACTCGTCTACCGGTTCGGAAGTTGGCCGAACAGCATCTTGAGGGATCTCGAGTGTTTCTAGGGAGAGGACAGGTCCGAGGGTGGAGGTCATATAACACTTGCGGGCCTGCTCCTGATTGCCTCTTACTTCTCCCACCCCGGCCCGAGTAGGGAATTTCATTTTGAGATGATAGGCGGAGGGGACGGCCTCGAGAGCGGCCAGGCCGGGCCGACCCAAAATGACGTTGTAGGCCGCTGGGACGTCTACGACCATGAAATCCATCGACTCCGTGCGGGTGGTAGGAGTTTTGCCTGCTGTGACATCGAGGGTTATCACCCCTTCGATGGTCACCGGCACTCCCGTGAACCCATGGAGCGTGTACCTGGCGGGCTTGAGTCTGTCTCGGGCGAGCTTCAGCCCCTTAAAAGCATCGAGGAATAGGATGTTTACGGAGGAACCGTTATCTACTAAGATCCTTTCGACTTTGAAATTGGCCATGTGAAGGTTGATGACGAGTGCGTCACAATGAGGGGTGCGGACGCCCTCGAGATCTTCGTCAGAAAAGGTGACGGGCACTCCGAGGCCTTTGGGGGGAGGGGTGGCTCGGACCGAGTTGACTTCTCTTATGAAAGCTTTCCGAGAAGAGTTCGAGGAGCCCCCCATTGGACCCCCATGGATAAGGTGGAGGACTCGCTCCTCCTCGAATTCGGGCGTCTCTTCTCTTTCCGGACGTTTGTTAGCCCCCCGAGGCTGGGGTGGAAGTTCGGCTCCGTCCCTTCTTACAAATTTCGCCAGCTGCCCTCTCTGAATAAGGGCTTCGATCTCATTTCTCAGAGCACGACAGTCGTTGGTGTCATGCCCATGGTCTCGGTGATAGCGGCACCATTTTTCCTTATCTCTTCTTTTGGCAGGGGTGTTCATCTTTGGAGCTGGAGGCAAGACCCCTTCTTTTTCGACTTCCATGAAGATGGCAGAGATGTTAGTGGTGAGGGGAGTGAATTTTTCGAATCTAGGGGGAGGTCGGCATTGGCCAGTGTTATCCTTCTGGAACTTCTTTGCCCCTTCTTCTTCCGTTCCCTTCCTCTTGGACCCGGATGCAGCTCCTTCCCAGTTGGGCTGTTCCTCGGCCTCTTCAGCTCGGATGTACTTTTCAGTTCGGAGGAGGAGGTCAGAAAAGTCGTGTGGGGGTTTTTTGGCGAGGGAGGAGCGGAGATTGGAATTGAGGATATTGGATTGGAACGCCGCGGTGGCGACGGATTGGTCGAGGGATGCGATGGTTCTGGCTTCAGCTGTGAACCTCTTTACGTAGTCCCTCAACTTCTCCCCCTTCTGTTGACGGAGGTGCAATAGTGAGATGCTGGTCTTCTCGGCCCTTCGGCTGCTGACGAAATGGGTGATGAACAGAGTCTCGAACTGTTCGAAGGAGAATATCGACGCCGGGGCAAGTCGAGAGTACCATTCTCGAGCTGGGCCTTTGAGAGTTGCTGGGAATGTTTTGCAGAGGAGGGCATCGGAAGCTTGATGGAGGAGCATCAAAGTCTTAAAGCTTTCGATGTGGTCAACTGGATCGGTCTCCCCAGTGTAGTTCTCGAACTGGGGAGGTTTGAAACCGAACGGCACAGGAGCCTCTACTATGGTCCGGGAGAACGGGGGTCGGCTAGGACGTAGGGTCCTCCCCCTAAGCTCCTCTTCTCTGTTTATCTGTCCCAATAGTTTTTCTACCTCGTTTAGACGGCGGTTCATAGTGTCATCTCTCCGATGGTAATCTGCCGAGCCACGGGACTCGTCTTCGTATGATGGGGAGCGAGGGCTGCGGCGACGGTAGCTTCGGGAACGACGAGGACTTGGGGTGCGTCTGGAATTGGTAGGAGCGGGTCGAGAAAGGGACCGTTGGCGAGGGCTCCGGACCGGAGGAGGGGAGGGGGCCCTCGGCTCATTGGGGTTCTGACGGAGGTTGAGGGCCTGCTGTACCATTGCTTGGAATTGCTGGAACTCGGCACGGGTGATGGGTGCCTCATTGTTCCGATGCTGCTGCCGACCCGCTGGAGAGTGCCTCCTTTGGTAGTGATCGGGGGAGTCCTTTCTCCCTCTTCGGGCGGGGGACCCCCTGTGTCCCCGGTGTCGGGGGGATCGCTCTTGGCGGGAGGCTTCCCCCCGAGCCCGCTTTTCGTCCAGATGGCGACGAAGGTCCTTATCCTCCGGGCGTTTGGGATGGGCATCGTGGCGACCAGAGGCTCGGGGATGATGGGAGGCCATGGAGGCACTGGAGGCGTTGTGGATGGAGAGGTTCTCTTGGTGAAGAGGCTGTTTCTGGGGGTTAGGACCCTTTGGATCAGGAGGGGGGTTCTGTTGGAGCGGCTCTTCCATGGTAGGAGGGAGTTGCCCTTGTTGCTGAGCGGGATCAGGATGGACTTCTTGCTGGTCAGGGTTGGGCGCTCGGTTGGAGCCCCTAGATCTAACTTTGCGAGGCGGCATGGTAGGAGAGAACCTGTTCACCGGGAAGAGGAGAGGTCCCTATTCGTTAGTTTCCCACAGACGGCGCCAATCTGTTGCCGCTAAATTTGGTGTGGGGGCAAACAGATAGAACTTGTGGATTCTTGGGGAAACTGAATAGAAAACCTGTGTACCTGTTCCGTCGGACTTCGGTCGTCGATCTCGCCGTAGACCTGCAAAAAGTGCGAGACACCGGGGTTGTTCCCGGCGACGCACCCTCCGACGCTCAAGTCAGTAATCAGAGAGATTATGAGAGAGCGTAAAAACTGGTGAAAGATTCATTACCTCTTGATGGAGATGGGTGAGGGGTATTTATAGGCGTCTTAGGGAACGGATTAGGAACGTAATCCTCGTGATCTGATATGGAATATTCTCCCCGTCAACAGATTAGGAACGTAATCCGATAAGGTATATTCCATGTAATCAGATAAGGAATTTAATCCCTAAATCCCGGTGAAAGGATAGACATGAATCAGGGCCGTTGATTAATACTAATCAGAGACCTTAATTCTATCCCTTCTGGACCGGGTTTTCCGCGGGTTGAAACTCGCACCCGGTTGAGGGGGATCCGTTTGCGGGTAAATGGATCTTCGCGGAAGACAACCATTACCCGCTTCAGACCCGTTGGTAGGTGAAACTACCGTTTTACCCTCGAGCTTCAAGATTCGTGCTCCATCTGGACGGTTCCGATTTAACCCTCTTTTTAGCCACATCAGGCTCGTATTCCCATATTTTGGGAAGCGGCGCGTGACATAAAAGCTCCATTGAAAACGGGTTTGTTTTCACGGGTTGAAAAACAGCGATCTGAGCCATTGGATCACTCTTGATCGTGATCAGCGGCTCAGATTGCCTCCGCCCATCACCCAATATTACTTAAGTGGCGGAGGGTTATTTTGAAAATTTAGTCCAAAATAACTCTTCGCCTGATTCGCTCTGAAAAATTGATATAACCTAGGCCGTTGTTGGGAACAACGACCTAGGTTATAAAAAATTAAATCAAAACAACGTCCTTGTTCTCAATTTTTATAACCTAGGCTGTTGTTTAGAACAAGGTCGTTGTTTTGATTCAATTTTTTATAACCTAGGCCGTTGTTCCCAACAACGGCCTAGGTTAATTCATTTTTTTAGAATCCGTGAGGCGATGAGTTATTTTGGGACGAAATTCCCAAAATAACCCTCCGCAACTTAGTGAGAACGGGTGATGGACGGCTCAGATCTGAGCCGTTGATCACAATCAAGAGCGATCCAACGGCTCAGATCGCTGTTTTCCAACCCGTGAAAACTAGTCCCATTTTCAATGGAGCATTTGCCTATATATATACTAGTAATTTACACGTGCGATGCACGTTTTAATAATTTCAAAAAAAAAAAAAACTCTGACGTAGGAAGGATTTGAACCGAAAACCTCTTTTATATTAGTTATGTACGTGCATTGCACATGTTGGTAGAATGACAAAATAACAAATGACACTAAGGCCTTCTCCCATTATAATATTAGAGATTAGAGATATACATACATATACTTTGTAGTATACATATACTTTGCAGTGTTAGCACACAAATTTAATTTTTTATAAAAAAATTTGAAAAAAATCAAAGTTGGCCAACGGCCCGTGGGCCAGCCCGGCCCAGACCGGATTGGGATTTTTAGGGACGAATGGTGAACCGGACCGGCCCGTGTCGGTTGGACGGGCTGGCCCCGGTTCAGCTCGGATTTGGGCGGGCCGGACCCGGGCTAGCCCAGCCCTAGTGCCACCCCTAGCCCCAAACTAGTGGAAGTAAGGTGAAGAGAGAGATAGTTGGTTCCTATCTTCATCCATGGCCCTCACTCTACCCATGCTCTCTCCAATCCCCGCCCACTTCCTCCCCATCAAAACCCTAACACCCAAACCCAAACCTCAACCTCTGGCAATCACCTCTTCTTTCGCCCCCAAACCAATCCCCTCCCCTCCCCTCGACCGCCACGCCACCGCCCACAACCACCTCCGCTTCGTCACCAAACTCACCACCCTCCTCCTCTCCAAACCCCACCACTTCCTCCCCGTCAAAATCCTCGCCCGCTGCCGCTCCTACCTCTCCCTCCCCCCCAATCGCCCCCTCCTCCCCTTCATCCACCGCTACCCCACCATCTTCACCCTCTCCCACGACCCCTCCTCTTCCCTCCTCTGCGTCTCCCTCACCCCATCCGCCCTCTCCCTCTTCCGCCGCCGCTCCCTCCTCCGCTCCCACCTCTCCCTCCAACTCGCCTCCAAGCTCACCCACCTCCTCCTCATCTCCTCCCATTCCCAGCTCCTCCTCTCCAAACTCGTCCACATCGCCCCCGACCTCGGCCTCCCCCCCAATTTCCGCTCTTCTCTCTGCAACTCCCATCCTCACCTCTTTCACACTCTTGATACCTCCTACGGCCGCGCACTCAAACTCACCTCCTTACCCTCACCCCTTCCGCAACCCTTCCCGGTAATCGGGGAGGCCGAGGCCGAGAAGGAGAATTCTATAGCTAGGCCAATTATCGACCGGCCTAATAAATTCAAGAAACTGCGCCTGCGCAGGGGCCTGAACCTCAAGAGGAGGCATTTGGAGTACTTGATACAGTTTCAGGGTATTCCGGACGTGAATCCTTATGAGAGGAAGTTGGAGGAGGGGATGAGTGCGGAGGAGAAGGAGAAGAGGGCGTGCGCTGTGGTGAGGGAGGTACTGGGGATGACGGTGGAGAAAAGGACGCTGGTGGATCACTTGACCCATTTTAGGAAGGAGTTTGGGCTGCCGAACAAGTTGAGGGGGATGTTGGTGAGGCATCCGGAGATGTTTTACGTGAGTGTCAAGGGGCAGAGGGATTCCGTGTTTTTGGTGGAGGCATATGATGACAAAGGGAGGTTGGTGGTGGAGGATGAGTTGGCGGGGGAGAGGGCGAGGTTGGAGGAGTTGGTGAGGGAAGGGAAGAGGATGAGGAGGGAGAGGAGGAGAGGGGTGGGGTTGATGGGGGAAGAGAACGTGGAGGAGGAGGAGGATGATGATGATGGTGATGATTATGATGATGATGGGTTTGGGGATTTATTTGAGTCGGGGATTGGTGATGACTGGGAGGAGTTTGGTGGTGGGGATGGTGGTCAAGTGGAGAAGACGGAGATTGTTGAGTTTTGGAGTATGAAGGGAGAAAGTGAGCCAAGTGGTGGTAGTGAGGGGGATGGAGCTCGAATAGAAGCTTGGTGAAACTATCCAACAGGTAGGTAGTGTTTGTAGTTGTTTGTGCTTTTTAGTGTATGCTTGTCTAATGAATGTATTTGGTTGCTTTGAGAACCACATTATAAAAGGGCTCTATAGAGCTAAATATGTTCACTCATAGTTTGATAGAGCGAAATATTCACTCATAGTTTGATAGAGCTAAATATTCACTCATAGTTTAATGTTTCGTCGGCAAGTACCCTTATCCTGTCTGTTTCAGACTCAATGTTAGACATGGTTGATTGTTCCAAGAAGAACAATATCATTATGAATTGGGTAATCCGTCAGTAAAATAAATTCACCGTTGAAGCCACTTTCGGAGCAGTGCTTTCAAAAGGATTTGGTTACATGATATCAAAGAATCCTTGGATCCCTGGAAGTTATTTGCAAAGAAAGGAACCAGATCATGATGGTTAAGAGGTCAGCTCTAGTGCTGGTCACTTCGTTTACAGGAGTGGATTGTTGAGCGTTGGCACCAATGGCAATCTTTATAGTTGACTACTCAATTTCACCATGGGCTATTTAGCAACTCAACTAACGTTATCCTGTTGTAACCCTCGTGACATATTTGTTTAGATGTGGAGAAATCTTTATTGTTGCATATATTGTTGACAACTACCCTGCTTCAAAGTTCCAAAAAAAGCAGATACGGAGAAAAGGTAGGCTTGCGTTTCTGTTTTTTTCTTTTCTTTTTCTGAACAATTTATGACCTTATTGGTCATTTTCCATTTAATCCCAGTTTAGTCCCCCCCCCCCCCCCCGGCGCGGTTAACTACATAACATGCCAATGTGAGAAGTTTAGGAGGTTTTGTGGATCTGCAATTGGCATACAAAATAGAGGTTGGGTGATGGAGAAGAAGGGGGAAGTATGAGTCATGACTATAAAGCGAGGAAAGATAAGCAAGAAATGGGCTTTGGTTTGGCCATGCAAAGTGAGGAAGAGAGCATAGTTGAGAAACCGGAAGTATTTTTGTGTGGGTTGAAGGTGAGGCGACGGGTGTGTTAGATGATATATTAGTTTAGTCCCATATTGGTTATGTATCAGTTTAGTATTCTATTCTCTCCTATATGTATGAGCCATATTGTATTCAGTTTATTATTTCAATCAATCAATAAAAAAATTATTCTCATCCAATAATCTTAGCAGGGTGGAAGGAGAACGAGTGGTGTGAATGATTCAGTGTAAGATAGATACCCTCATAATCCCCAGCTCATTCAATCAAATGGATATCTTGCTTGTTTTTCTTCCTTCTAATCTAAAATTGTTATTAGTGGATGTGGATATGTTGCATAGCTACACTTCAAAAACTTTCTGTACATGATGGAGAAAGAACACTATAAATTTTTAAAAAGACGTCAATTGCCAGTGAAAATATCCAATTATCATATCATTAAAATTTGAGTAAAAGACCAAAAACTCACCAACGTTTTTTAAGAAATTAAAAAACTTCCTACCATTAATTTTTGAGTTAAAAGACTGTTCATTAGTTTGCTGAGACGTCTCGCCCAAAATATTTTTCTCTAAATGGTTGCTAAAATTAAATGATATGGTCAAGGGTTCATCAGATATGGATCTTCCACCACTATTAAGTGATGTGTGAACTACGCTTGCTAGGGACAGAACATAGTCCAGATATCTACATAGAAGATAAGTGTAAAATTTGTTAACCAGTCTCGAATTGAGGTCAGAATGTGGTTTTACTTTAGAGTTCAAGCTACTTTGTGAAGCAGATGCTATGGGACTAGAGGTGTGTCATTTGTAAGGCAGTGAATTTGTTGTCTTTAAGAGTATAAAAAATATAATTAAAAAAAAAATCTTCGATCTGGAACTTGATACTAATTAAATGATGTAGAAGTTAGGTTTAAGAATTGAGCCAAAATTTTATGAAATCCTTTCTGGAGCCTTGTGCAGCTGTGCTCCATTCCTAACCCTCTTTGATGCAACACGTATCAATAACACAAAAATCTTAATTTTGGTAAGAGGACATGTCTGAATATGATATTTTTGTAAAGATTCATATAATTTAAATGTAAGGTGATGCCAACTGCCTTTTACATTTTATCATCATCATTAATGCTTGTTTCTTGCCACGCTTGTCTTCCCTTTAACCTGTCTACAGGAACAAAAGCTTATATACATGTTCAGGTTATCGGAGCGGAGACGATTTTACGGATGGTGCTAAAGGTGAAGATGAAGATGAGATGAAGATGAAAATGGTTGTGGTAAGGTGTTTGAGTTGGGGTATTGTGAGGATTGGAGGAGTTTGTTGGTGGTTATGATGGTAAAAGAGGATAAAGGGATTGTGGAATTTTGAAGTAAGAAGGGGGAAGGTGAGAGTACTGGTGGTAGTGGAAGAGGACGGCTGGGAGCTAAAGCTTGGTTAGATATTAGTTCTATCCAACACAAGTAGGTAGCTAATCGTTGTTCTCTTTCGAGCAGCATTCAATTCAAGCTCGATTGGCAGTAGGAAGAGGGTGCGAACAAGTGGGTGTAGGAGCTTGGAGCATGCAAGACCGCAGTAATGGAGCCGTCAGCATTTGTATACTGTTTTTCCTGCTTTTCGGCGTGTTTTCTTGCTGATGTTTACCCCTGCCATGTGGGCGACTGCACCCTTGATGTAGTTGCTATCTTATTTGTACTTTTTGTTTTTGTTTTTGTTTGTACATTGCAATCTTTGAAACGGCCTGGCCTCCACATTTTACTAAAAAAGGAGGGGGAAAATATGTATTTATTAGTTTCAAAAGCTGCATTATGAAAAGGCTCAATTGTGTAAACTCTTTTTATCTAGATATTTTGTTGCCAACTGCCCTGTATTTACATTAAAATTGATGTCTGGTTGATTTGCATTGCTTAATTGAGATGATATCTTGAGAATGTACATATTTCTCTGGGAAGCATAACTACGATTTTTTTTTAATGCCAATTTTTTAAAATATTTGCAAAAAGATGACAGTCCCCAAATTATTTACACTCGTGGACACAGCTAATCTGTTTAGTTGTTTCATGCTCGCAATTGGGACACGGCGAGTTTAATGTTAATTTTTTGATAAGCTCGTTCCCAACGGCGAGTGTAGTTAAAAAATTTGAAAATAACTCGCTGTTTCCAAAAGCGAGGATCATTGTACTAAACTCGCTATTCGAAACAGCGAGGATGTAGAAAATTTCGCATAGGGGAGCCAACACTTGGGGAAAAAAGAAGTAGTTGTAATCTTATTAAATACTCGTTGTTCCCAACAGCGAGGTGAAATATACCAAACTCGCTGTTGGGAATAGCGAGTATGCTGGGTCCTTAATTGACTTACCCGACTCAATTCAACTCTTCTCTCATTTCTCTCTCTCTCAATCTCTCTACCCTTTCTCCACATAAACCCAAAACCCTAGCTTCCTTCTTCTTGGCATTCATAGAAGCGTGGTGAATGTTTTCATAGATTCCGAAGAGCATTCATTCTTCACTCCTTCTCAGAATCAAATAATCAGGAGAAACAAAAATCAAAATTCATGAATTTTGATTCTGAAATGCACATGTAGTAGTTTAGTGGTTGAATCCACTAAAGATTATCATCTCCATAAAGGTATTGTTTCTATTGTTGAACACTTGTTTATATTCTTTAAATTCGAAAAAATCTGAAACATAATTTATGTTTCTATTGCTACAAATTGAACAGTTAGGTTTGAGATTTATCAAATTAGATAGTTATAGTTAAAAATAATGTGAAAAATATGTTGGTTGTGGTGACATTTTGGATGTCTACTAAGTGTTTAACGAAATGTCCAATTGAGTGTGGATTGTGGATTGATGATGGTCAAAAATATTAATTTATTTATTTACGTGTAGGTATGGAATACAAAATACTTGTCTGGTGTTATTGCGGGGGAGAAAGTTATCGTGACCGAAAGTGGGAAACAGCTATAGAGGTGTTGAACCACAAATTCTTTGGGTTGATCGTAACATTAGAAAACATGAACTAGTCAATAAGTTGTATGAAATCACTAGCTGGGATCGAGTTGAATGGATGATTAAAATCTAATGTCGGTACTCTACGTCAAAAGGTGAAGGCCAATATTTCATGGTCATTCCCATAATTGATGATGATGCTCTTGCTGGAGTGATTTGACGGTCACTAGATCAATACTCTAATTGGACAGTTGTTGAGATGTACCTTGAGAAAATTCAGATGCCAATTCGTCAGTGTAATATTCTTCGTACTCCAAACACATCAGGTGAAGTCCCGACTCAAGAATCAAGGAACATCGTCGTTGGGTTGACGAACACTCTTGAAGATTCGAGGAACTTCGAAGATACATTCTCAATCCCAACCGAACCAAATAATACTGAAGACGAGTTGTCTGGTCCTTCTCATTTCATACACGATTCGGTAAACAATGAAAATATGGGGGATTTATTCAATCATGCATGTATGAACAGCAATTTATTAGATGTCGATGAGGAAGAAGAATGTGATGAAGATGAGACGGGTGAAGAACATGAATAAGATGAAGCTAACGTAGCTGATGTTTATGGTGAGACACGAAGTAATTATGAAGACAATGTCCAGTCCAATGAAGGTCGTAGACACTCCTCTTCTCAACAAGGGTTTATTGCACATTCAGTTGAATTTGAATTGGTTGACTGGGTTAATAATGCGGTTGTTCATCAACATGAGGGCCCTTCAATTCCTGATGCCGACAAAGATGCTTTATACATTGGGAAAATGTTTGAAACAAAAGAAGATGCCCAATATGTGGTCAAAAAATTTTCAATAAATCAACACCGTGAATTCGTAATAGTGAAATCATCGACCACCGTGTACAACGTCAAATGTAAAATGGCACCAAAATAGTATACAAAAGCGAAGAGGGCATTCAATCCATCACTTGGGAGATTCATTAGTCCCGGTTATGCTTGGAGATTTCGTGCGGTTGTACCAAAAGGGCAAACATACTTTATTGTGAAGATGATAGATGAGCCACATACATGTGTTAATCCATCAATTAATCAAGACCACTCAAAAGTGGACTCAAAGCTAGTTTCGGGTTTGATATTGCAAGTTGTGAAGGCACAAACTGGAATAACCCTGAAGGCAGTAGGTGAGATTGTGAAACTTCGATTCAATTATCAAATATCATATAGCAAGGCATGGCGTGCAAAGCATAAAACTATTGAAAGGTTATACGGAGGGTTTGCAGAAGCATGTGAGAAGTTGCCTGCTCTTTTATCAGCATTACAGGTTTCAAATCCAGGCACTGTTATCCATTGGGATAAAGTCAACACTGGGGTAGTGAGGAAACATTCAAGTCGGTGTTTTGGGCATTTGGGCCTTCGATCGAAGGGTTTAAATCATGCAGGCCAGTTATAAGCGTTGATGGCACATTTTTGTATGGAAAGTATAAAGGATGTCTATTAATAGCCGTTACTCCTGATTCAAACAACCAGTTATTTCCTTTCACTTTTGCATTAGTCGATGGTGAAAGTATAGCTACATGGTCAGGGTTTATGTCTTGTATTCGAGAATTTGTAACGGATCAGCAAGGATTGTGTGTCATCTGTAATCGTCATCCGGGTATTTTGTCTGTGATGGATACACAAAACGGTGCATGGAATGAGCCTCATTCATATCATAGATTTTGTATGCGACACTTTGCTCAATTTTTTTTTACCAAATTTCCTGATAAAGCTTTGAGAAAAAAACTGAAGGTGGTTGCATGCCAAAATCAACCAAAGAAGTTTCAGAGGAAATTGACTGAAATAGAGAAAGTCAAACCCGAGGCTGTCATGTTGCTGAAGGAGAAACCATTTGAACGATGGTTAATATGCGCAAATGGAGGACGTCGTCATGGAATGATGACTACAAATATATCCGAAGTATTCAGTTAGATTTTGAAAGGTGTTCGTAGTTTGCCGGTGACTGCAATTGTCGAGATGATAGTCTATTGCCTCAACCTATACTTCACCCAATGTCGTCAACTGGCTTCGAACCTTCTAAGGCTCTGTTTGGTTCAAAGGAGGGGAGGGGAGGGGAGGGATTTTAATGGAGGGGAGGGGAGGGGAGGGGAGGGAAAGGGAGGGGAGAGATTTAATAAAGACTCTGTTTGGTTCAAAGGAGGGGAGGGGAGGGAAAATAATTATCTTCCTGTTTGGTTCACAAGGGAAGGGAATGGATTTTATAATAAAATTACTTTTATACCCTTCAGTTCAAAGCTGAGGATCAATTCTTTTTAGCCTTATGACATTCCTACTCCACAATTAGCAACAATTTACCAACAATTTACATGTCAGAAAATGATTTTACACAAAACAAAACAGAGCCTTCAGAGCTAAGCTTACTCCCCTTGTGAACCATGTGTATATATGCAAAAAAGCATGTGTATATATGTATATATATGCAAAAAAGTATCTTGTAGTATATATGTATATATATGCAAAAAAGCATATATATATGTAGATAGTATCTATATAATAAAACACAAAGAAAGCTATCAAGTGGCTTTCCTTCAATCTATCCAAAAATCAAAGGCTCAGATCTAACCCCACAAAACATATTTTTTCCCCAAAAGTTCCCCCAAAAAACTCAAATTCAAACCCCCCACCCAAAACAACTCCTATATTTATTTAATTATTTTTTTCCCTCTCTCTCTCCGTCCCTCTTCTATTAAAAAAATTAAGAAAATAAAATTTTTAAAAATTTTTAAAAATTTAAAAACTTTAAAAATAATTCAAAAAAAATCATATAATATGTTTTTTGCTCTATGTTTGCTACTTCAATTAATTTGCTGGATCTCCAAAATTATTTTATATGATCAAACAAGGTGCACCGTTTCGAAGACGTGCCGTAGGCACGTGTCAACGGGCAAACCTAGTATATGTATATATATGCAAAAAAGCATATATATATATGTAGATAGTATATATGTATATATATGCAAAAAAGCATGTGTAACATTTATAATGATTTTATAATGATTTAGATAGTATATTGTAGTATATATGTATATATATGCAAAAAAGCATGTGTAACATTTACAAATTATCTTTCAGAGCTAAGCTTACTTTTGTATTCTGCAAATCCTTAATTAGTTGAGATGGGAAAAACAAGTCAAGGTGAACCTACGTGAGCTTTAGACGAGGTGGGTTTGAACATGAGCTGAGGTTAATCAGGATTCCCTCATGTATCTCATCCATCTTAGTCTTGAATTGAATTTTGGTCGTGTTGATTGTTAGAACTTAGATGTGCACAAATGAGTTTTTCTTGAACTAACCTTGAGTCAAGATTCTAGCTTCTTGAACTTATTTACACGACCGGGGTGTGCACGTGCAGGCAAGCAAACACAACAGGGTGAGGGATGTGGGTAATTATAAGGAGTGGAGAAAATATCAAAGATAACTAACTAAAAGGGCAATTTAGTCCATTCACATTAAAAAATTAGACATAATTTCTCTCCCCTCCAAATCCTCCCACTTTTGGAGGGGAGCCAAAATTGGCTCAGGAGGGATGTTGCAACCCCCCCCCCCCCCCCCCACAATTTCCCTCCCCTCCCCTCCTAAAAAATGAACCAAACATGAAAAGTTTTAAAAAACCCCTCCCCTCTCCTCCATTCCCCTCTAACCAAACACTCCCTAAGTGAGGGCAAAGAATTCACTCTCGCAGTACAAGAGATTCTTGATGTGCGGCGTGAGAGGGCGAATATGCATGAGGTTATAATGTTCAATCATACACCGGGTGTGTTCCAAATTAGAACGGGAATTAGAAAGGAGTGTGGTCATCAAAAGGGTGGTAAATTGCATACGGTGGATTTGGAATCACACTTTTGTATGTGTCAGAAAATTCAACTATACCATGTCCCATGTTCACATGTTTTGCGACGTGTGCATTTAGGGCTATTGACTATCGCCCTTATGTAGATCAATTCTTTTCAGTGAAAAACTTAATTCTAACATGGGCACCCGTCTTCTACCCAATTCCCGACGAAGCATATTGGCCAGTCCAAACTGGTCCAAAACTTATCGCTTATCCAAGTCTTAGAAGATGTAGAAAAGGTCGTCCGCAGACCAAACGTATTCGCAATAATATGGATGTAGGAGATGATATGAGCCGTCCAATTATAACTTGTTCAAAATGTGGTTTAAAAGGTCACAACAAGCGTTGCTGCCGTGAACGGACATAGGTCAGAAATTTACTAAATCAAAATTTTCTTTCATACTCTTGCATATGTAATATTTTCCTTCGAAATAACATATAATTTCTGACCATATTTACTGGATCATCATCGCGACAAGGAACAGGAAGGCTGAATATATCATCATCATCAGCACAACAACCAGCATGATGACTTAACTCAACTTTTTCTTTTGTAATATTATTGGATAAATGTTAAACTTGTAATATTATTTCTGATCTTTTGTTGTTGAAGCCTTAAGATTGAACTTGTATTACTATTTCTTGGTTTATGTGGTGTTGTGTTCATTTTGAACTTGTCTTACTATTTCGAATCTTGTGTGCTTACCATTTAGTTATTTGTATGTAAATGAAAATTGATTTGGTTGCTAATTGATGGGTAGTTTCTTTGATTCAATCAGTAAACTCGCTTTTCCCAACAGCGAGAGTGATATGTTCACTCTCGCTGTTGGGAAGAGCGAGGTTACTGATTGTAATTTATTGGATGCTTTTGATCAGTAAACTCGCTCTTTCCAACGGCGAGTTTAGTATGTTCACCCTCGCTGTTGGGAAGAGCGAGTTATTCGTATGGATCCAACAGACGCTTTTCGTCTCTCTGTGACTCACAAAAATCACCACAGTCGTTGTTCCCAATAGTGCGCCTAGTACATACGTCCTCGCTATTGGGAACAGCGAGCTTGTAAAAAACAAACCACTATAAGCTCGCCGTTCCCAACAACGAGGACGTATGTACTAGGCGCGCTACTGGGAACAACGACTGTGGTGGTTTTTGTGAGTTCACAGAGAGACGAAAAACCTCTGTTGGATCCATACGAATAACTCGCTCTTCCTAACAGCGAGGGTGAACATACTAAACTCGCCATTGAGAAGAGCGAGTTTACTGATTGAATGAAACAAACTACCCATCAATTAGCAACCAAATCATTTTCTACATACAACAACACAGTTCCTTTGTCGAGTTCTCTAAGCAATCTCATCGACATACACATAAATTAATGGGTAATATGAAAACATAATGAGAACTCATACATATTCAATAGTCATCACAACTGCCAACAAAATAATCAGAACAAGCAACAAGCACAAATTGGTTCAAAATATTAAAACAAGTTGGAACATGGTAAAGGATCACAACTTGGTTAACATAAAGAAACAACACCACTTCATACAAAATGAAAATATGACAACTTCATACTAATTTTACATCTTTCATACTAAACGAGACCATAAAATGAACAACTTCATAAAAATTCCTAACTCGGCGTATACCTAGTTGGCTGCTTACGGTGTCGGTGCGCGACAACTTTGCGCTTCTTTGGAGTTGGTGTCTTTTGTGTTATTTGAGATACGAGAAGCGCATCGTCTTGAGGTACTCTATGGAGTTCGGAACCCTGGCCCTCATCTTTGGATTGATTCTCTTGTTCGGGTTGTGTTGGCGCAGTGGGAGGCGTTGCACGCCCACGTTGACTTGATAAATGGTGTGCTTCCATAAATGCATCGAATGCAGGCCCCTCACCAACAACATCAATAGATCGTCTACACGGTGCTAGAATCTCGTGTGCGAACTCTTTCATAGCATCAGTCACATCGGATGCGCTACTTGACAAACGTCGAACTGCCATTCAAGCAATCTCCCATGCGTCCTCCGCCTACAATTATTGATAATGTAATATTTCAACAAAGTAAAAATATTGCGGTTAGAAGATGTGTTCGGAAATTGAAAATCAAATGTACAAACGAACATATTAAACTTGCATACCATGGTTGCCAAAGTCTTCGCCTTCGGTTGGAACATCAGTTGTTGAGATGAGTGGCCGAGAGATGGTTCCCTATCTCGCGTTGGTATTGGAAGTATCACTCGGACAGGAGTATCGATAGGAGGTGTGATTACTAACTGTGTGATCCTAGTATACCACGCCATGTACGCATCATGCATTTGTCCATTGTAAGGAGGAATTCCACCAATGACCATTTCCCTACGGCGCTCATTCCAAAAGTGGACATAACTATAGTGATATCCGACCCAGTCGATATCGGGCAAATGACCCATCCCTGTGACACCATGCAAGGTAGTATCATACGTTCGTGCGGCTGGTATCTCTTGTTACAAACCAAATTTTCTAAGTACTCAATCTACATGATGATGCTCTATGATGGAGAAGTGGATAAGAGGTGCAATTGTCAACCAAAGTTTACTATGTTCTGTGCAACATAGCGGCAACGTCTCCAATCTCTCGTTGTACAGTTCCCACACTACGCATTCCACCCGCAACTAGTCGAGCTCATCTCGATAATATGTGAGGGGTCCACAGGGGTTATCACGATGTGTGTGGTCGCCAACCCTATAAACACCAATCGGAGCATACCTATCGGCTCCAAATACCCCCAAACTCTACACCGGATGTTGGACTCTAATGCGCGGTCGACCAATGTGGAATCTCTCCCAGCTCCACATTTGCAGTATCAACATCGGTCCTGCCGCTTGAACATTGTTTAACGAAGCATGACACAAATTTCTGTAAAGGACGGTCAATGCAGCACTACCACAACTAAACTGGTCGGCTAGTGTAATATCCACGATCAATTGCAAATACATCAACTGTACTTGGTTGCCCGTTGAGTTGTAAGATATCATACCACCAAAGAGCGTCATAAGATATGCTCAGGTATAGCATTGTACTTGATACTCAGACGACTATGGATTCAAGTAGTTATCGAACAATTTCATTAGCCATGAAAACTTAAGAGATGTACCAATAAAAGCATGTTCAGTTGGATCCATACCGAGGTATTGTCTTACAAGATGAAACTTATCGGCGCCCCAACTTCCAGTTATAGCTATACCATCTATCGGAAGTCCAGTAATTAAGGCAACATGTTGTAAGTCACCGTCATCTCACCATGCGATAGGTGAAATAAATGAGTCTTCGGTCGCCATCTCTCAACTAGAGCAGTTAGGAGACCCCTATCCAACTTCACTGCCCCCACTACGGTAACTCCATAGAATCCTGCCTCCACCAAGTATGGAATGATGCGATCGTCAACATTTTGTGCTTTCGGAAAGTCAAGTCCTTCGACTCACCTTGCCACATAAAATTTGATCTGTGAGAGGCTTGCATTCTAAGTAATGACAGGTCTATTGGACCGGGACCCCCTAGTGCATCTTCATGTGTATGTGGTGTTCGAGGGACATTGGTAGGGGTGTCAGTATCATCCTGCAATGAAATTATAGTTGTTGTTAACTAATACTGGTTGGATGAAATAGATATATACCACGAAGTTCGGAACTATAAATAACAACTCTTACCACTATAAGAGCTTTCCCCCGCTCGGATGCACTAGGAGGACGGCGTCTAGAATCGCTAGGTTGTGTCATTTTGAGCCTGTAAAAATTGTAATGTATATAATTAACTACATTGCATTTCTCTATTATATGCTTATAAACAATTCTTAGGTACAACTACTACATACAAATGCAATTTATCACAGACAAGTCACCACTAACAAGGGTGGGGTCACCACTTGTGCATTGCATCGAACGCCGAATGTGCATAACAAAGAATTCGATCACTTACACAATTCATCGAACACTTTATGTGCATTACATAAACCCAACCTTAACTTCAAACCAAACACATCCCATCTTCAATTCCTAACCTAAACCCTAACCCTACATTTCATTTAAAGTTAAAGCATAATCCTAATCATAACCCTAACCCTATCCATATAGATTGTATGAGTCAAGTAAAAAACATACATTAATGTTGTCAACAAACGCACTAAGTGGCTGGAGATTTGTTAGGGATTTCCCACTAAAAATCCCTATTTGAGGATCTTGTTGAGTTATTCGATGCAATCAATACAAACTACCAAGCACACATGAGATCATACCAAACACACCAAAGCACACAAATTTATCCCGGTTGGGGCTTTCGCCTTAATTCGGGGGAGAAGAAATCCAAGATATTATTCAACTAGAGAAGATATAAGAATATTACAATTCTCACCACGACCCTCTCTCAAGCCAAACCAGCAAGTACTGGTTGTTTATAATTGGAGAATCACTCAATCTCTCTTTCAATTAAGTACTCTCTCTCTTGGCTCTCAATGGAGGCCAATAACAACAATATATAGAGATCTAGAGAAAACCTAGTTTGATATCTTGATACAGTAACCATTGGATATTCCTGAAGAGACAACCCTACGATAGGAGCCGTCAGATCTGACTTGAAGAACAAATTGGACTTCTCACGAATCACCAAGATCCGACCCAATTAACCCATCATTGCTGCGACCGGTCGACCGCACCCCCAAGGTCGGTCGACCGTCCCCCTCTCGGGACTTCTACACCCTATGATCGGTCGACCGCCACTTCTGCAAATACAGCAGCTGACTGTTTCCTTGCCTCCACTCCGTTTCCAATCTTCTCGATTCCTCCATCGTCTCATCGTCTTCTTTATCCAATCTAGTATACAAGACATAAACCCAACAATCTCCACCTTGGATTGCATACTCATGAATCCACACTTGTGTGATTTAAAACCCTCTAGACTCTTTTCCTTCTCTTATTACAAACAACTCATTTCAATGGCTTCCTCTGCTAGTTGAATATATCTCCACCTGTTTTTCCCGTTGTATGCCCCCTCAAAGGCACACCCCAGTAGATGTAATCATGGAGGTGCCACCCTCCACACGAACTCCACCTACCTCAAGGCTCTCACCGCCTTCCGATGATATTCGAACATCGCAGTCTCGCTCGGATGATTCTAGTGACGGCATACTAGATAGTGCTTTAGGAACAATGGGCTTCAAACCACTTGGCCAAGGTTTCCTGTTCCCAAAAATCTGGTAGAGGTTGTGCTGAATCCGCCCAATCCCCCTCTTACCCTTCATCACCTTGCGATAACTTTCCCAAACTGAACGAACTCCACCTGGATCTGTATACCTGTAGTCCCGAGCTTCTAGAGTTCTCATGGAAATAAGGCTCCACTTCATCAAAGGAATATGCATGCCCTCCTCTGGTGTGTGTCCCCTTCCGCCTATCATCTTCGACTCATTTGTTTTCTCACATCTTACTTCACAAGTCTTGTCAATCTTCGTTCTCACACAACGACATGAGGCAAACTTGTAAGTAGAAACCATTACTTCACAAATCTTATCGACCTTTGTTCCCACACAACGATATGATGCAAATTTGCAAGTAGAAACCATCTTCCTCTCAGAGCAAACTTGAGAAGAACTAACCGAATCAAAAGAACACCCGGAAATCACATCTAAATAACTTGAAACAAAAGCACTGTTTAAGCCTTCACCTGATTCAGCGGTACTGAATTTGGCACCCCTCTGACTCAATCGCATGCAACAGTCTCTCATGTAATGCTCAATTCCTTTGCACTGGTGGCCACGAACCTTACCCCAACATACACTTTTCCTTCCAGTCAAAGTACAATCCACCTTCAAGCAACTCAGAGAAGTTGACGGCGATTTCTGACTCTCCTTCCTATGTGCATCCTTCTCCAACCCCTTGATCATACATGCTATGAAAAATTTCTCCTTGGTAGATTTCTTGCCTAGCATGGTTATTATGTTGGATGGATTTGATGGTGAATATATTGAGTTGGAAACCCTTAGATCATCTGCATTGAACGCCCTCAGTTCAGATAACTCCATATTAAACACCACTTCATGATCTAGAAGAGCGGTACTTTTCTTCATTGAGAAACCCCACAACATTCTTCGTCGGTGCATCCAAACTTGTGACGACGATCCCGAGTAGTCAATTCTGAATCTTGCCCAAAGACTCGCCGTACTTCTCCTATACCTGACTTCGTTCATCAATGACAACCGGATTAAACCCAAGGCTTCTGAACACATCTTCTTTCACTTCTCCTGCTTTGTGCCGATTGGTCTCCCTTTATCTCCTTCTAGGACTAGATTCAAGTCCTGTTGAACCGATGCTTCATGCATGTCCACCTTCAAGAGATTAAAGTCGATCTTGCCTTTGCCGAAACTCGAACAAACCCTTGAACCGGAAGCTCTAATAACAATTGTTAGGGATTTCCCACTAGAAATTCCTATTTCAGGATCTTGTTGAGTTATTCGATGCAATCAATACAAACCACCGAGCACACATGAGATCATATCAAACACACCAAAGCACACAAATTTATCTTGGTTGGGCTATCACCTTAATCCGGGATAGAAGAAACCCAAAATATTATTCAACTAGAGAAAATACAAGAATATTACAATTCTCACCACGACCCTCTCTCAAGCCACACCAGCTAGTACTAGTTGTTTACAATTAGAGAATCACTCAATCTCTCTTTCAATGAAGTACTCTCTCTCTCTCTTGGCTCTCAATGGAGGCCAATAACAACAATATATAGAGATCTAGAGAAAACCTAGTTTGATATCTTGATACAGTAACCATTGGATATTCCTGAAGAGACAATCCTACGATAGGAGCCGTCAGATCTGACTTGAAGAACAAGTTGGGCTTCTTACGAATCACCAAGATACGACCCAATTAACCCATCAGCACCGCGACCGGTCGACTGCACCCCCAAGGTCGGTTGACCGTCCCCCTCTCGGGACTTCTGCACCCTATGACCGGTCGACCGCACCCTTCGACCGGTTGACCGCCACTTCTGCAAATACAACAACTGACTGTTTCCTTGCCTCCACTCTGTTTCCAATCTTCTCGATTCCTCCATCGTCTCATCGTCTTCTTTATCCAATCTAATATGCAAGACATAAACCCAACAAGATTTGTTGGGGAATGTTAGATCTTCCACCAATTGAACTTGCTAACCAACGAATGAGGTAGTAGACGAAGATTAAAGCTAGGGTTTTGGTTGGAATCGGGAAGGAGATGAGAAAGGGTTACAAAGAAACTTGGTGAATTGATTCTCTTATATTTTTGGGGTAATAAAGTGGTGGCCCAGTAAACTCGCCGTTCCCAATAGCGCGTGTAGTTATAAGATCATCGCTGTTGGGAACGACGAGTTAATTTGATTTTTTTTTTTTTTTACCACAACAGCGAGTTTCTAATAAGATTACAACTACTTCATTTTTTCCTAAGTGTTGGCTCCCCTATGCAAAATTTCCTACATCCTCGTTGTTCCAAATAGTGAATTTAGTACAATTATCCTCGCTTTTGGGAATAGCGAGTTATTTTCAAAAAAATTTAACTACACTCGTCGTTGGGAACAGCGAGTTTATCAAAAAATTAGCATTAAACTCGCCGTGTCCCAATGGCGAGAATGAAACAACTAAACTTGCCATTGGGAACGGCGAGTGTAGTTGTTGTGTCTGCAAGCACAAATAGTTTCGGAACTGTCCTCTTTTTACAAATATTATCAAAATTTGGCATTAAAAAAAAAGAAGAAGAAATTCCATAACTACATAGGTCAACCCGTAATACTCGCTAATGAAACAGGGTGGCTTTATTCCACCTTTTAACTCAAAAAAAAAAAAAAAAAAACCGTAATACTCGCTATATGTGGTTCACACGGTTTGGTTGGCTTGTACTTGGATTTTCGCCTTTTTTTTTTCTCCGACAAGCTCCCACAACTTTCAAAACAAAGCCAAGCTGATAATTAAGCTTTCGGTAATCAAGCCACACTCTCTCTCCCACTCTAAACTTGCTTTTGTTCACATTTACAAAAGCTTATTTAAACCAATAAAATCAAAATGTCAAAAGTATTTTAAATTACTCTCGCTATAGTGTTCTTACAACTTAAAAAAACATAATCTTTTATATAAAATTATTCCAGCTACAGAAAATCTACATTCAACCAAACTACTTTTTCAGAATACATTTTCACATATTTCTTTTCTTCACAGTGATCTTACAACTTTGAAAAAAAATTACAACCAACCAAACACCCTATCTGGAAATGTTGGAAAAAACAGCATGGCTGTTGCAGTGAAAAGAGTGTTTAGGTGAATGGGGGAAAAATTTAAATTAAAAAAAAAAAAACAGAATCATGGGGCTGGCTATTTTTTTCCAATTCACTGAGTAATGGATTTATCTCTATGATTCATTCTCGGACTAAGCAAACAAATTTGTCTTGGGAGATCCATATCGATTTTGTGTTCAAAGAAAAAAAAAAACTTAGTTCGATTCGTGTAAAGCTTAAAATTTACTGGAAAGTACCAAGCTAGAAAGGAATCAAGGATAAGTAAATAGTGTCCCTTTGCCATCACTCTCGAGCTCTCATGGCTCTCTGCCTAGGACATTCGATGGTGCAAATGTTTGTTAAAACATCTACAGACAGAAGACAGAAGAACAACATTTCGAAGTATATTTTGGAACATTTTTATTACTTCTTAATCTTTGCCATATAATGGGATTGGGGCAAATATTCCTCACAAGAACAAGCACTGTAATTAAGTCGGTCGGTAATGCGAATAATGTATATATATATATAGGGTAAAAGGGATATGAGCAACTTGCTCATTTAATAAATGAGCAATTGATGAGGTGACATGCATGTGATACATTGAGTATCTAATCACTTTTAGCATTTTCCAATCACATGCATGCCACCTCATCACTTGCTCATTTACTAAATGAGCAAATTGCTCATACCCCTTTTTCCCATATATATATATATATATATATATATATATATATATATATATATATATATATATATATATCTTAAGCAAATAGGCCTACCCATCTCTCCTTTCTCTATTTTGAATCTATTTTGAAATAGAGAAAGGAGAGCAAAAGTAGAAACTAACACGTTATCAACACGTAAAAAATAAAAATAAAAAATGTGGAAAAGGCAACCTTCAAAGTTCAAACTGTCACCTTTCGATCAAACCCCTCATCTTCCCCCAAATCTCCAACTTCACAAAAGCCCTAATAATTCAAAGATCATACCAAACCCTAATTCCCCCCCCCCCCCCCCCAAATCGCCGCCTCCTCCACAGGCGGGGCGGCCCCATGTGACGCACGGGCGAAAAACAGAAGCAACGGTGTAACATAACCCAAAACATTCTTATTTAGTGCACTGCCGATTCATGAATCTCGAACCTACAGTTCTTTTTCGTCTTCTTCAAGTGAATATCGATTAAGTCTTCTTCGTCGTCTTCTTCAGGTGAATTTCGATTCAAGTGTTTGATGAATTTCTCGGCCGACTTCGAATTGAAGAAAATTGGGTAATTTTGTGAGCGAACTTGTCAATGTAGGTTGTGATTTTTTTGTGAAGATGGTGTGTACGGTTGAGCGGGGGAAGGATGGCTTGCATCGTCAAGGTTCTTGGTGATGGAAGGTTCTCAGAGAATTCGGAAGGTACTTATTTATTGTTTCGTTCTTGAATCTCATATCTACGGTTCTTCTTCAGGTGAATTTTGATTCAAGTGTATGATGAATTTCTCGGATAGGTTTCGATTTGATGGAAATTTATGAAAATTTGGTAATTTTTGTGAGTGAATTTGCCAATGTAAGTTGTGAATTTTTGTGAAAATGGTGTGTACGGTTAAGGGGGGGGATGGATGGCTTGCATTGTGAGGCTTCTTGGTGATGGAGGGTTCTCGAAGAATTCGGAAGGTACTTATTTTTTGTTTCATTTTGGTTGTGGAATGTTTTAGAATGGTTTAGTTGGTAAACGTAAGGGCCTGTTGTCATAGTTTTACAAAACTATGTTTGTCACGGGATTGTTGCAATAAGTAGATTTACAAAACTATGTTTATCATTCCAATATCCAAATTCCTCTAAAAAATCCATAAATCCCAAAATCATATTCACTGCCGTCGCCGCTCCCAACCCCCATTCTCCCCCATTGATTGCACCAAAGTTATTTTAGTTTGTGCAATTTGCACAGGGTAATTCTAGTATATATATATATATATATATATATATATATATATATATTAAATTCTAGTTTCCATCAATTTTCTAATGGGTTAATTACGCATTGACAATCAAACTTTATATTAACTAGTATTTTTCATGTGATGTGCACGGGTTTTGATAAGAGTGGGAGGATTTTTACAGGCGATATATGTGTTTAGAAATAGTTTTAGAGTTGGATATGCGTTGCATGTAATTGGAAAAAATATTTTGAAGAAAAACCTACGATTTGTACATGCAATGCACGTATTTATAAGTAGAATTGAAGTTGTACGTGCAACATATGTGTATGTGTGGTGTTTAAAAAAAATTAAAATGGACGTGCGTTGCACGTAATTAGAAAAAATATTTTGAAGAAAAAGCTTCGATTTGTACGTGCAATGCACGTGTTTATAAGTAGAACTGAAGTTGTACATGTAACATATGTGTATGTGTGGTGTTTAAGAAATTTTAAAAATTATGTTGCATGTGTATTGCATGTTTTAAATAGGTGAAATTTTTGTTTGTTTGTTTGTTTTTGTTGTAATCAATGGGAGAGTTAGAGTTGCACGTGCAACGCACAGGTTTGTATATTGACAGATTACAACTCCAACTCTCCCATTATAATAGAGAAGATATCATATACACACCTGAAGTTACAGTAATACTCTAATAGCACCCAGACTTTATAAAAATGGACCAAAAGACACATGCCGTCCACTTCTGTTAATTTTTTAACATCTGCAGATGAAATTACTTTTTACCCCTATGCTTTAAAATTCCTTTAAAATACCTTTAAAATTTCCTTAGAATTTCTTCAATTCCTTAGAAAATTGAACCAAAAATCCTTCAGGATTGTGTTTCAGATAATGGACTCTTAAATTTCCAATCACATAGCATTAACTTCATATTTAGCATGAACAAATAAGCAATTCAGAACCAACAGAACGCAAAGAAGGTATTGACAAACATTTTCATATACATGATCATAAGTATCCAATAGATAGCAATCTCAAGAATTTGAGAAATAAAAACACATTCCCACATGCAGAACTATTCAGAATCACAAAATGCACAATCAGTATTACAAGACAACAAGAAAAAATAAACTATTAAAAAATAACTGAAAGGGAAGAAGCTATTCAGAAACAATATCATATCTACATCATAAGTAACAAACATATAGCAAAGAGAGAATTGGATCATCAATTCACATTCTCAAATGCAAACATATTCAAAATAATAACTATTCAGTTGTTCCAAATGCATGTATCAATATTACATAACAGCAAGCTACTTCTTCTTCTTCCAGTAGCAAGTTGCTGCTGCTATTTCTTGATCAGGTGAATTTGTTTTGTTGTTGCTTCTTCCAGTGCACAAGATTCTTCTTCTGCTGCCGACCACACACACACACACACAAAGTTTCAACAAATGTTTGTATTTGTATCTACATAAATTCAATAATACTATTAATTGAATTACTAATAGACTCAGAACACAATTGTCTGCAATGATTTATCAAAACTGCCAAGTAATCAAGCATCAGTTCATCAAATGTAGAGATGAGGTGTCACTATGGCTGCATTGCAATGTCATGCCAACTAGTTCAACTGCAGAAATACGGTGTCACTCTCTCGCCCCGACATTCTCTATCTTCTCATCTTCTTCATCCGCTCTGCTCTAAACCCGACGCCCCGAACTCCAACACCCCTGACTGCCCCCTCCACCGTCGACCACCACCACAACCACCGAACCCCATCCCCTCTTCCCGTCCAACCCCTCTTCCTCGTTCATACCCTAAACCCACTTCCCCGCCGCTGCCCTCCAACCGCAGCACCACCCACCACCACCATCGTCTACTTCCTCCTCGTCAAGCCACCCTCAACGCACCCCGGAGCCAGCACCGCCATTGCCATTGCCGCTCCCCATTGCTGCCACCATTGCCGATCGCCGCACGCCGCAGCGCCGTCGTCGATCATCGTCCAATGCAGCGCCCTGGAGGGCCCCCTTGTTGTTGTTGCTTTTGTTGTCATTGCTGCCCGTCGCGTGCACGTGTTTGTAGTGTACGTCGTTCGCACGTGTTGTCGCCATCGCTCATCTCATCTTTGTATCGTCAAAAAGGCAAGCATCTCCTGCACAGTTTTGTTTATTCATGTGCGAGCACTTTTCTTGACCTCAGCAAGTAGTTTCCCTCTTTTATGTCCATGTTAATATTAATCGTTTCCGTCAAATATTGTTGAATCCTCAATTGACACCATGTAACATCCCATATAAAATTTTTAAATGAAAAATATATTTCTTATTTTTACACGTGCAACGCACGCTCAATTTTATCTTATGATTTTTTATTCTCAATTTTATTTAAAAGTTATGCACAATTTCCTTTCATTCATTTTTGTTGCATATTAGAACTCATAGGCCTAATAGAAAACTCTAAGCCTATTAAAATAAATTAAATAAATAAAAATAGCCAATTCCCACAAGAGGAAGCCCACTAAGAAAAATCCTACAATTAGTTGTACACTTGTCATGTAAACAACATGTACAAATAAATAAATAACAACTAACAAATGAGAGTGCGTGCTTGCGGGTTGCACGTGCACGTAGTGCAACTCAAAAGTCACAAGAAGAGTTAGCCATGCATAAGAATAGGAAAAGTTGGGAGTTTGTGAGAGTAATGGTGAGTGGGCAATTAGTGAAGGGGGATATGTAGGTTATGAATTAGAACACTTAATTTGAGTAGTAGAAGAACCTTCTCAAACCCTATAAATACCACCCCCTTTCCTTCATAATCTTGCACCAAAGATCAAAAGAAACAAATGATAAAAATAAGAAAGAGATAAAAAGAAAGAGAGAATTGTTTGAGTTCTTGCTTGGAGGAAGGCGAGCTTGCTAAAGAAGAAGAAAGTCCCATTCTTGGAGCTAGGAGCAACTTCTAGGAGTCTTCTTCTACTTTAGAATCTTCATTTGAGGTGGGTGTCTTCTTGAGCTTTCTAATTTATAGTATCATGTATGTGTAGGTAAATTGATAGATAAACTTGATATGCATATGAGTAGTGATTAAATTAAAATGATGATATTTAGAATGAAGATGCATACTAATTGAAAGATTTTCATGAAGATAAGTTGAATTGATGTTATTTAATTGCATGGTAGTACATCTTTATTAGATTAAATGATATGAAAATAGATTTGTACACAAAGTTACTAATTCATGCAAAGAAAGTTACTGTTTTAAATTTTGTTTACACTTCCAAAAATCATATCTAATAAAATATTTAGAATCTAGAACTAAAACTTTTTGGGGAGCATCTTGTATATGTTAGTAGCATTCCTTTAAAATTTCATAAGATTTGGAGTTCGTTTACTATTTTAACAAATTCTGAACTCAAAACTGGTTAGTAGTTGGCTGGTTGTAGGAATTCTGCACACCTTTCGATTTTTGATTAATTCAGCATTGTAAATGAAATAATTTGAGAAAAGTCATAACTAAGAAATTATAGTAGACACGTTAACCTTTCTAAAAAGTCCAAGAACTCAAATTTTCATAAAGAATTGGATTTTATATGAATTTTACAAGACTGTACAGTAGCAGTATTTCAGTATCTTGACCCCACTGTATATTTTGAAGAATTCAGGGTTATAGATATGGTATTTCGAGAAAACTTATAACTAAAAAATGAAATTAGACTTGTATACCTTCAGTTTGATATAAAGAACACTAAGTTTCGTGAAGTATACAATTTTCTATGATTTTTACAAATAGCATGAAATGCAGTTTTCTAACTTTGAATTTACTGTTTTGCAATGTTACTTAAACGACTTGATTGAAAATATATTCTCGTTGTTTTAAGTTATATTTTGGGAAAGTAAAGATCTTATTCATGAGTAGATGAAATGTGAACTTAAGAAAGACATATATATATAGGATTAAGATGTTAAGATTAGTTCAAAATAAATCAAAGGAAGATGATGAGATTGATTTTCAAAGATAAAATTTAAAGAGATTATGTATTAATCTTAATTAACTTGATTCACAAAAGTTTTGGATGAATATGAAAAGTATTTGTGAAAATGAATAGGTTGAGATTGTACCTATTGATGAATGAATAAGATTGCATGAAAGAATTTGAATAAATTATGAATACATAAAATTTGAGAATATGAATTATAAGGGGATGAGTACCCCAAGTTGTTGAACATGGAAAGATGTTGATTCTAGAGGCTTAGTGATACCCAGGTACCGACAAAAATAATGGTAATGAATAATTGATTTTTTAGAAGTAGCCAATAAAGGTGTCGTTCTCGGTATTTTTGTGTAAGATCGACAGGAGGGTAAGCTGGCTCTAGGTAGTATTATTTATTCATGTTCAAACTTAAGAATTAGGCACTAAGTGAAGATGTAATAAACTTGGGCAAACGTAAGTGGAGGGCCTCTATATAGTCGGGAGGTGGATTCCGGGACTATAGACCCAGTCGGGCGGTGGATTCCGGAACTGTGGTTGCTTGCGATGGAGGCGAGCCTTAATTAATTCCGGGATTATGATTGATCGGGCGGTGAATTCCAGGATCATGAATAGTCGGGCGGATAGTAGGCCATACTCCAGTGTATATGTGTATACCGGGGCTAGAGGGACACTTGCAGGGTGTTCGCACGATGAGGATTCTGTATAGTCGGGCGGTGGATCTTCGGGACTAGAATTCGTAATCGTGAAATGTCTAAACTTTGTTTTATTACTGGGTAGTTATCATGGCGAGGGTTTAAATCCTTTAATGTGGAGTGTGTAGGTGCTTGCCCTCGGACCTATGTAGTATGGAATGGATAGAATCCGAACAAGTATGCATTAGTGTTATTTTAGTATAACACCTGCATTAGGCATTAAGTCATGTCATACATTAACATATCTAGGGTATTCAATCTTTGCACTTTTATATGCATTCAAGTTTGTGATTTGTTAAAGTAAGAGATTTCATTATAATACAACATAGAGAGGATCGCTGTTTGTAACATTGTGTCGGTTGTAAGCAACTGACGTGCCCACAGTTTCATATGCAGGACTTGGATCTTACAAGGAGATATAGAGATGAATTCGATGCCGATGATTAGTTACATATTCAAGTTGTTGAAATTGTATATTTATCATGTTGTACTTCATTTATTTTTTGCTGCGTTATTGATGTAAAAGAACAATGATGTAATAAAAGTGTCAAAATTCCTTGTAAAATTGTACGAAGTGAAGTGTAGATCCTGTTGAGCTACGAATTACCGTATTTTGGTATTCGGGGCGTTACCGCCGTTCATCGTCTCATTCGAATTTTATCCACCCAACATGTCTTAGAAATCCATGGAACCGTTTATAGATACACCCGTTTCACAAATGCAAATTGAAACACTAGAACATAAGAAGAAGAGTGATTGAATAAATTGTATGTGGATATATGATCATATAATTGTATTCGTAGTTTAATACCGCTGATGTGCTAATGTTTGTCACGTTAATATTAGAAACCATGCTGATGTCTAGATATAGTTGTATATTCAATTCTAACCAAAAAACTATACCCTTACAAATGAAAAATCGCAAAAACCGACTTAATATGTACTGGACTGTTGTCTGCTCCAGATTGGAACGAGAATTCGACATAGTTACTGATGATATTATCTAAAACTTATTAAATAGAAATTGCAGCACATTGTGTCTAGTTTCTAGAACATCTGACGGATCCTTAATCCGCCTGAAGATTATAAAATATGCAGTTTCTACCACTGTATTGTCGTAGTTTCAGATTACTATTTTATAGTTGTCATACCATATTCAACTGATCGAAACAGTAGGTTAATATAAGAATTAAAATCCAAATTTACAAGAATGTTAATGAACACTGTCAGAAACCAAATTATAATTTTTTAAAGAATTTTAGTTAAGTTTTTAGTTGAGTTATGCATGTTATCACTTGATGTTGAGTTGTTGCCTAAACAGTAGACTCATAAAGAACTAGCCAGTAAACATAGTTACTACAATCTAAATGTATTGTGTGAATATGCATCGGAACTTGCAGAGAGTCTAGTTTCTAGAATCTCAAACGGATTCTAATTTTCTTTCCGGTAGTAGCAGAAAAGTTAGTTTTTGTACAACAAGGTACAGTTGTGCAAAATTGTGTTCTAATTCTTTTAGACATATAAATGTGTTAACTTTACATCTATGAATTGCACTACATACCGATTATTGTACATCCATTAGTACCTCATTGTTACTGTTTCTTGACACCGCTCCATCAATTTTATATGCATGATTCATTATAATAAAATAATGAGAAGCCGGGGTAAAAAGGGAAACGATCTAGTAGTGGGTACTATAGGGCCCGTGTTTCCTATACTGATTAATGATACTGATATGAGGGACCTGTATTTCCCGTTCTGATACTGATACTGATTAATGTTTCACCGATTGATTGTGGATTACTGACTGTAGTATCCCAATTAACGTGTACCATATTGTTACTGGTTACCGTTTACTTATTACTGTTGCCGAGTACATGACCCTATAGGATCCGCTACGATAGTCGAAACACTCACTTGATTGTATGCACCCGAACCTGTGGTATAGAACCCAGAATTGCGTGCATTCAATAGATTAATAAAATACCGATAGACATAAGAATAACATTGAGCTTTAACACTGCATTTCTACCGTTACCGTTGCTTATCAATTAATTAAATTCATAGTTTTACTTGCATTCCATTGTCCTTATTTGTATTGTGCATTTCACATCGTTCTAGTTCATAGTATTGCATTATCATGTTTATTGTTTCACTGCTTTCACTACTTGCTGTCCGGACTTGCTCTAACAGACATCCCCCCCCCCCCCCCCCCCCAAAACCCTAGATGTTGAGATTGTAGGCATCCCAGAGGAATCAAATGAAGGACTTGGAGAACATACCTTCCAGAGAATGGAGTTGAACCATTAGTCATCAATAATTATATTGTATTACCACGGTTATTTTACTTTCAGTATTGTTGTTATTATCGCAAATTGTATTGGGCTTTGGTGACCCGAAGTTATTTTCTTTCCAGATGTTGGTTATGTATGAGACAGTTCATGGATTATGCATGTTATATGATTATCTTATTACATGCGTGGTTGTTATTACATTTCATATTGTTGAGTTAAACTGTTACAGCTTATGGGTGATGTATATATCATCTGCTGGGCCTTAGTCACGTGGCTGTATTCCCGTATTCTGGAAAGCGGGGCGTGACAAGATATATATATTAACTCCTAATTAATTCCTAATTATCTCTTAATTTAATCATAATTAAATCTGATTACATATAAATAATTCTTAATTCTTAATTAAATTTTAATTAAAACCTAATCTATGCACATAGAAAAGTTTATATGCTATAGTCTCTAGGATTTTTTGGCTATATATTGGAAAAGTTGGCATGGGATCTACTGTCCGTTCTCCTTTAAAAAAAAATAAAAAATTGATCGGACGGGAAATGATTTCCCGTCTAATTGATTTTTCTTTAAAAATGGATCGGGCGGGAAACCATTTCCCATCTGATATATTTCTTTAAAAAAAATTGCAGGGACGAAATATTATCTTTCGTCTGATTGAATGGATGAAAGATCATCTTTTGTCAGCTATTTTTCCAAATACCCATATCATCTTCCAAATATAGCAGCATATTGTTCACCCAAAACCCAATTTTTGGGTATACAGCCAACGACTATAGCTCACTCTTTTCTATTTTTTCCAAATTTTGAATATATAGCCAACGACTACAAATGCTCTAAGGAAAACTAGTTGCTAAAATTAAATAAGAGAAAATTTTCATTAAACCCACCCCACGTTTCGATTTTTCTTTTTTAATATGTCACTTTTCGAAACTATTTGCAAAAAGAAGACAGTTGTCAAAGTATTTGCGCTCATGAACTCAACAACTAAACTCGTCGTTCCCAACAGCGAGTTTAGTTATTTCATGCTCGCCATTGGGACACGACGAGTTTAGTGCTATTTTTTTGAGAAACTCGCTGTTCCCAATGGCGAGTTCAGTTCAAAATTTTCAATGAAGCCTCAACGTTCCTAATGGCAAGGACATTTACACTAGACTCGCTCTTGGGAATAGTGAGTTTAGTTCAAAATTTTCAATAAAGACTCGCCGTTCCCAATGGCGAGGACATTTATACTAGACTCACTGTTGGGAACGGCGAGGATGTAGAAAATTTCACAGAGAGTGAAACACTCTGTTGGACTTAGTGAATTTCGAGAAAAAACTAGATAGAATTTTTTTTTTGAACTATACTCATCATTCCCAACAACGAGTCTAGTGTAAATGTCCTCGCCGTTGAAAACGACGAGTCCTCAAAAAAAAAAAAAAAAAAAAAAAGAAACTCACCGTTCCCAACAACGAGTCTAGTGTAAATTTCCTTGCCTTTGGGAATGACGATTCTTTAAAAATAAATATTTTTTAAAAAAAAGAACTAAACTCGTCGTTCCCAACAACGAGTCTAGTGTAAATGTCCTCGCTGTTGGGAACGACGAATCTTCATTAAAAATTTTAAACTAAACTTGCTGTTGAGAACGATGAGTTTCTAAAAATAAACTACAGTCACCGTGTTCCAACGGCGAGCATGAAATAACTAAACTCGCCGTTGGGAACGACGAGTTTAGTGGTTGAGTCCAAGAGCGCAAATACTTTGGCAACTGTCCTCTTTATGCAAATAGTTTCGAAAAGTGGTGTTTTAAAAAAAAATCCACATTTCGTGAGTTTGCAGATAACCCACCCAATTTTTTTTTTTTACTGTTTGTTATGCTATCTGGCTAACTAGATGTGGTTTTGCAACCGTGGTTTTCAAACCTGGTCATTTTCTCCGTTAAATTTAAGGTATTTGAACCGTTATACCGCTATGGTAAGTGACATAAAACCCACACAACTTGTTTTAATTAGGGGTTTATAAAAAATATATTTTTTTAATCATTATATGATCATCCCCTACAGAAAACAGAAACCCCAAAATAATTTTTAAATTTTTTTAAATCATTATATAATTTAATCATTAAAAAATAACATGGGTAATTTAGGAAGAAATGCTGTAAAAAACGGACGGAAATAGTCACGTGATCCAAATTTAGACAGAGGTTGGCAACTCGATAGTATAACAAACCGCAAAAAAAAGTGGGGGTAAGTTATCTGCCAACTCGGGAAACACTGGGTTGTTTACTAAAAATTTCCCATTAAATAAACCAAAACCTTTATATTTTCACCTCTCTTGCACATATATATCATCATTAATTGCTTCAAATATATATAAGTGAATTTTTCACCCTTTTCTTCTAAAATAGTGTCGTAGTCATACATATCCACACTTTACTCCGAATATATATTAATTGAAATTTTTTTGGCTCAAGGTTAGTTGAATTTTCGATCTCTTACTCATGAGAAAAGAGGTTTACCAATGGGCTACACCGACACTTGCACGGAAAATACCTTTTAAAAAGAGGTTTTTTTTACAAGAAGTAAACGAGTTAGAGTCGGGTATTATTAAAAAGGATGCCGAATTTACTTATAAACGGGTCCAAAGCATGGGACTCATATCCTACACGTCTAAAATTAAGTCGGTTCAGTCTTTCCAGGTCCGTGAGACCTCGACAGTGCTTTAGATTCTGTTACAAGGAAGAAGAAAAAAAATCTTATTTTGAATGAAATTCTGATAGCTGAAGTCAGTGGCAGTGCTTAGTGAGGGGTCGGGGGTGCCCCCCCCCCCCAGCTGAAGTCGGTGGCAGAGCTTAGCGAGGGCTCGGGGGTGCTCCCCCCCTCCCCCCCCCCCCCCCCCCCCCCCCCCCCCCCCCGAATTTTCAAAAAAATCCCTTCATACTATTGAAAATTTTATAAACCCTTCAAAAAAAAATTATAACTTAACCTACATGAAAACTAAGTTTTATTGTTTGATTTTCCTAAAAATTATGACAAAATTTCAATATTTTTACATGTAATCATAGAATTTTATCTTGGACCTTCCGGTAAAAATTTTCTGGCTTCGCCCCTGACTGAAGTTTAGTTGACCTTTTTGACCTTGGCTGATTTTTGTTCTGATTTTGTTTGTCCTCTTGTACTCTTTTTGACACATAGAGAGGTCTCTTTAGAATGGTTTTCACTTGGGAAGGCAACTTTTAATGAAGTTGACATTTGAAAGATAGATATCACTGGCGTATAAAACCGTTGTATTTCTTAGATAACCCCGCTCGAACGAATATTCTGTTAATTCTGTTGCTGTTTGCTTATTGTTCTACTACGAATTATAATCTTGTTTATTAACATTTATCAAATAAGAGGGTACTTGTTCAAAACTGCTAGCTTGTTAATTCATTGTCTTTTTATTATATACTATCCCAAAACTGCATGCTTGATATTCTGATTCGGTTTACGTTTAGTCACTTGTATGTTTCTAAAAACATACTGATGTAAATTTCTAAGAATGCCCCCTCGATGATGAATTTCCATTACCGAGGTGATTTTTCTTTTTATTGGGATCTTTCCTTGGTCTACTTCCTACATAAATAAATACAAATAAAGGATATATTTTATAATCTTATCTGTATAAGATCTATGAAGCCTAGTTATGTTGCCTTTGCTAGGAACTATGTAGAGAAGGCCAGGGCATGATTCTTGGACCTTTATTGTTTGGAACTGATAAAAAAATGTTGACATTTTGTTATCTTGCAATATAGATCAATTTTTGGGCTGTATATATGTTCCCTTCAGTTTTTCCATCTTGCATTTTGATTCTTTCATGTACATTTCTACTAGAATATATCTCTTATACTCCCATTGTTCCTTCAAAATTGGATCTTCAATTCTCTCTCACCCTAAATTCTCATTGATCGCTCTCAGAGATATAAATTCCGAAATCTATCTAACAAGGATTTTGGCTTCGCTTGGTCCAATGTAAAATGTCAAGAAGAAATGAACACAACTTATTTCAGTCCTACTCATTCTAAATTACAAAATGATAAAACATGTTTAAAATTAGAAAAATATTCACTTAAAAATTAGGGAAGTAGGTAAAACTAAGGGGAGTTGATATGTGTTTTAGCTGGGTGCGAGACACGGGGGAGAAAGAAATAGCCTAGGAATGGTGTTTTGTCTTTTTTGACATATAACAAAAGAGATAAAAATACAAGATTGAGAAAATATAGAGAATATAAGGTATAATGGTAGGGCACCAGTGGGGTATTGCAATTTACCTATATCTTTGTTCAGTACTTAAAAAGTTTCATTTCTTTGTTACTCTCTGATCTTAACTAAAAAATTGTTCCTTGTTGTCGCAGAAGCTACTACAAATGCACCAATCAAGGATGCTCCGTGAGAAAACACATCGAAAGAGCTCCAAACGATGTAAAATCAGTGATCACGACTTACGAAGGAAAGCACAGCCATGAAGTACCTCCATCAAGGAACAACATTAAGATTGACTCTGTTGCTAACACTCAACAATCTATTCGCATAAATGCACTAACCAGCTCTAAGCATGAACCCAAAAATCATCATGATATGGTGTCTTTCTTTGCAAATGACTTCCCAGCATTCGGTGAGATCTTGAAACCAAATCCCTTTGAAAACAATGCTCAGCAAGAGATTTCAGTGGCGAATTTTGCAGAAGATTTTCCCATTTCATATCCCATGGGAAATGATCTTGTTCATCTTGGATCCATGTCTAGTTTTGAGTCTGAAATAGACATGATTACAGCTATGACTAGTAATACGAAGCAGGGATACACCTACAATTCTCCAGATAGCATCCTCAATTATGATGAATTTTCTTTCCTTGAAGAAATCTACAGTAACAATTGTGAGTAGAAAAGAGTCCTGAAGTGAGTTTCTGTCTACATTTAATTGTTTAAGGCACGAGGTTCGTCAAGCTTGGGTTTTCAGCAGGAATAGTTTATTTTTGAAGAGATTAACAAGCTTGGGTTTCAGCAGGATTAGTTTATTTTTCAGGATCAGTTGATAGTTTTTTTTTTCAGTTTTCTTTTCTGGTAGTGTTTTTAACAAACTGTTTTCTTTCTTATTTTCCATGTATAGACACTAATTGAGAATTTCTAGTGTTAAATAATGAGTATACAACGGGAGAGAAAAATTTTGTTGCTGAGATTTTTTATACATACAAGACATTTGCTAATAAATTTGAGTCGAAATCTTCAATTTGTTACGGATTCTCTCACTCCTATCTTGTTTTTCTGGTGCTTTTGTGTTCATCCTAAGTTCGTGGAACTTGGATTGCAGCTAGCTTTCCAACTTGAAAGACAAGCCTAATTGCTAAATATCAGCGATTATTTTCTAATCAAATTATACATATCAAGATGAGCAGTGCTAGGGTCACAACCTTTGGGTACACAATTTGCTCCTCTAACTGACACAATCCACACTGTATTGCACAAATCTACTATTTGTTTCAAATATTCTCTCGAATTGATCTATCTGCTTTAGGATAGAGTTGTATGAAATTTGAAGCGCGAGAACAACTGAAGAAATCGGCAGTTGACCGACCACCCAATTTAATCAATAAGTCGAGATAAATGTTCAGTTGAGTTACCAAAGATTCAAGATATATAAGTTGGCTGCAAACTGTATTGATGCACAATTTTGTTTTATATTGGGATTGTAATGGTTTTCACTTGGAGGAGAACAAAACAAACAACATAATATTGGCCTTGACTGCATCAACTTTATAATGCCAACTGAGTTTGCAAAAGGTTTAATGATGCAGTGCCACTTGAACTGTTGTGTAAACTATTTTCGCATCCTTTGCTTAGATAGAATTTCTTCATGCCACCTATTATCGAAACTTTTATTTAAGTAACAGCCCCGCATAGTTTAATACAATGGTGACATTTTGGTTTTCTTGGTTTTGCCATCACCACTTGTCTTTCCGAGCATTATGACATGATTAATTCTATTTGAAAGTTATAACTTTATCAACGCATATTTAGCATAGCATAATGAATGCCAGTGTCACACTATTTTGAGAGCGACTTATTTCTTTGGCAAGACTTTCCATACTTTACTTTCCCTATATTCCTGTTAAGATTCTTTTCTTTTAAAATAATAATTATTATATATATATATATATATATATAGAGAGAGAGAGAGAGAGAGAGAGAGAGAGAGAGAGAGAGTAAGTCTATTAAGAGATGGAAAGCTGAATCCCTTATCTGAGCTGGAAGAGATCAGCCGTCTGATCGAATTTGATCACGATCGGACGGCTGATCTTCGCTCCGCCTTCTCTTCAGATTTTAAGAGGGGTAAAAGGGGTATACCCCTTATCTCAGAACAAATCGCGTATACCCCTTCGATTCCTTATCGATTAAGCCTACCTCTCTTCTCTCTTCTCTCCCGCTCTCTCACGTTCTCTCCCTCTCCCTCTTCGACCTTCACCCATCGAATCTCTCCCGTTCTCCCTCATCTCTCCCGTTCTCTCCCTCTCCCTCTTCGACCTTCACCCATCGAAACCCTCAACTCTCCCGTTCTCTCCCTCTCCCTCTTCGACCTTCACCCATCGAAACCCCCTCTTCGACATCGCCCTTCGACCTTCGAAAACCCCTACTACCTCGTCCCTCTCTCCCCTTTCGAGCTTCGAAACCCTAGATGGATGCCCTTTTCGACCTTCAAAAACCCCTACTACCATCGTCCCTCTCTCCCCCTTCGAGCTTCGAAACCCTAGATGGCTTCGAAATCACCTGAAGCCTCCGCCATTCGAAATCCCCTACACCCCGATTCCTGACGCCCCCGACCTTCGAAACCCTAAACAATCTCCATCTCCATCTCCATCTCTAACGTGGATTGAGGTAAAATTTTCAATATTAATTTAGGGTTCTTCATGCATGATGTTCATTTAATTAATTTTGGGTTGATTTAATTAACTTCATAATTTCTTTTTGTCTTTTTTAGTATTCTTGTCCTCTTTTTTGTCAAGTTGATAACAAAATGTTCTATTATAGGTGGAGAGTAAATTTGACGATGGATTGCTCCACTAGAGACAATGAGGATGATACTTCCGATAATATGAATTAAGGGAAGTATTCTGGTAAAAATGAACTCATTCATATTTTACTGATTGAATAATTTCTGAAACCAGGCAATGATGAATTCTATTATGCTATAGTAGTCTACTAGTCTGTTATATTCATGTGATTGTGAGTTTGCTTCCTCGTTGAATAACTTGGATTCTAGTTTCACAAGTGATGATGAGATGGATTATGTTTCTGAAGTTGCACACTATGAATCATTTATTTAATTATTTGTAGGAGTGACTAGTGATGAATTAATCCTATCTGAGCTTTATTTTTCTTCGTTGGTTATAAGTGATGATGAGATGGATTATGTTTCAGAAGTTGCACACTATGAATCATTTATTTAATTATTTGTAGGAGTGACTAGTGATGAATTAATCCTATCTGAGCTTTATTTTTCTTCGTTGGTTATAAGTGATGATAAGATGGATTATGTTTCTGAAGTTGCACACTATGAATCATTTAGTTAATTATTTGTAGGAGTGACTAGTGATGAATTAATCCTATCTGAGCTTTATTTTTCTTCGTTGGTTATAAGTGATGATGAGATGGATTATGTTTCTGAAGTTGCACACTATGAATCATTTAGTTAATTATTTGTAGGAGTGACTAGTGATGAATTAATCCTATCTGAGCTTTGTTTTTCTTCGTTGGTTATAAGTGATGATGAGATGGATTATGTTTCTGAAGTTGCACACTATGAATCAATGATTAATAGGAGCGAGTAGTGATGAAACAATCCTGTTTGAGCTTTACAATTGTTGGTCATGTATGGTTTGTAATGAAAATAGTGGAAATTGAAAGATACAACTAGTTTGTGGTTACAATTGTAACTATTCCAGTAGTGCATGGCACTGGTGGCCTTAGAGTAAGATATCACTATGACTATTTGTATTATCATCCTTTCTGGAAAACGAATACATTATCACTTTTATTTCTGGAAATTTTATTGTAAGTGTTCAGTGAAATGTTACTGATTAGGTTTTTTTTCTTCCAATATCATGATAGATGGACCTTTTCACCACTTTCAAAGGAGAGTATGGTAGCGGTACGTATGATCACTTGTTATTTACTTGGTCAAATTTATATTGTCATTATTGAAACTTTCATCACTCCGAGCATTGATTGGAAGATTTAGACTTTAAAAGTATATACTAAAGGGTCTATTTCTTAAGATGAGCTTAACCAATTTTCTGGCAAAAGAGAAGGATTGCTACATGCAAGTAAGAAATGCTAGAAGGAAGTAGTAGAACATTTGTGTGATCATCAAGTTATTACTGGGTTCTGCAATAGCAGTTGTGTTCAAAACTCCCAACATCGCGCTTCTAACTTTATAGTTTGTTGACAAAAGTTTTACTAACATCATAATTCTGAAGAAGCAAATGAATTTCTTTTTTGCTTCTAAAATTCTCGTAGAATTTTGTCAAGGTTTATTTAGTTATATAAAATCAAGTGTATGGTTATAATCTAGTGCTTACTTGCAGGCTATGAGAGTGGCATTTCAGACATACAGAGAGCACAAGGATTCATGGGAGGGACTGATGAAGCGAGGGATGTCCCAGGATTTCACTTGGGACAATGCTGCTACGCAGTATGAGCAAATCTTCCAATGGGCATTTACCGATCCTCCTTATGTTCAATAAAATACGTCCCACATCTTTTCTTTTTCATTTATTCTTTATATATTATGTAAATTCTCATGGCTTCATCTTCATGGTTAAAAATCCTGCTCACCCCCGTGTCCTCTTTTTGATGTAGTAGTTATTTATAATTCATTTTTGAATAAGTACTACATGTGCATAGTTGTAGCAAACCATATGTTAAAGCGTTGATCTGTAGTTATTTTGAACATTGCATTCAATAACAAGAATGCAGAAAGAATGGGGAACAAGTAATTGTGTTTATTGAACTTTTTTGCCCTCTGGTTTGTACAAGATTGGACAGACTGAAATGTTTTACCGAGAAAAGAACTCTGCAATGTAGCAAATGCTGTGGGGGTGAAAGAACCCTATAGCTTTATACTACCCAGAAAATCCAAACAAATGTTAAGCAAAAAATGAGAAAGAACCCACAAGACTACGTACATTTCAGCCAAACCATTTCAGCCAAAAAATGAGAAAGAACCCACAAGACGATGAAGTGTCAAATTTTGTAAGCTCAGAACTAACACAAACAGAGAGCATGAAGTATACAAACAGAGAGCATGAAGATACAAATTTTTGCCATACCAGATCAAACACAAATTGAGCATGTAGTATAAAAATTTTGTAAGCCATGAACAAGCATAGGCAGAGCATGAAGTGGCAAAATTTGTAATGCTGATAAACAACACAGACAAAACTTGAAGTCTCAAATTTTGGCCAGACCAGAGCAACCAACAAATAGAGCATGAAGTATAAAAATTTTAGCAGCCAAGAACAAGCACAGGCAGAGCATGAAACTCCAAAATTTGAGACTCATAAACAACACAGACAGAACTGGAAGTCTCAAATTTTTGCCATACCAGAGCAAACACAATTCGAGGGTGTAGTATACAAATTTTATCAGCCAAGAACAAGCACAGGCAGAGCATGAAACTCCAAAATTTGTAATGCTCATAAACAACAAAGACAGAACTTGAAGTCTCAAATTTTTGCCATACCAGAGCAAACACAAATAGAGAATGAAGTATAAATATTTTAGCAGCCAAGAACAAACACAAACATTTAAATGATGTATAGAGCATCAAGTATAAAAAATTTATCAGCCCAGTACAGACACAGACAGATCATGAAGAACCCAAAATTTGTAAGTTGGGGTCAAACACAGACAGAGCATGTAGCATGCAAAATTTGTAATGCTCAGACCCAACACAGACATAACATGATGTATCATTTTTTCCCCAGCCCAGAGCTTCAAGTATCATGTGTTCGGCGCTAACGAGCATCTCGTTCTTTCTCTTCGATTCCTGCACCAAAAGATTCATCAAATAGAAGAAAATTCAAGTACGTATGTTGCATGTTCCTGGAGAGTGTATGTTGAACATGGTTAAAACTTGTAGGCTCAGAATAAGTGCAACAGAAAATATTATCTCATTCACTCGGAATAAATAATTTCAGCTTCCCGACTCAAAACAAAACCAAAATGAACATGAAGTTCAACACCATCCAATAATCATGAAATTTGAAATCATGATTAAACTTTTCATCACTGCCGCATACTAATTTCATCACTAGTCACTCCTACAAATAATTAACTAAATGATTCATAGTGTGCAACTTCAGAAACATAATCCATCTCATCATCACTTATAACCAACGAAGAAAAATAAAGCTCAGATAGGATTAATTCATCACTAGTCACTCCTACAAATAATTAACTAAATGATTCATAGTGTGCAACTTCAGAAACATAATCCATCTTATCATCACTTATAACCAACGAAGAAAAATAAAGCTCAGATAGGATTAATTCATCACTAGTCACTCCTACAAATAATTAAATAAATGATTCATAGTGTGCAACTTCTGAAACATAATCCATCTCATCATCACTTATAACCAACGAAGAAAAATAAAGCTCAGATAGGATTAATTCATCACTAGTCACTCCTACAAATAATTAAATAAATGATTCATAGTGTGCAACTTCAGAAACATAATCCATCTCATCATCACTTGTGAAACTAGAATCCAAGTTATTCAACGAGGAAGCGAACTCACAATCACATGAATATAACAGACTAGTAGACTACTATAGCATAATAGAATTCATCATTGCCTGGTTTCAGAAATTATTCAATCAGTAAAATATGAATGAGTTCATTTTTACCAGAATACTTCCCTTAATTCATATTATCGGAAGTATCATCCTCATTGTCTCTAGTGGAGCAATCCATCGTCAAATTTACTCTCCACCTATAATAGAACATTTTGTTATCAACTTGACAAAAAAGAGGACAAGAATACTAAAAAAGACAAAAAGAAATTATGAAGTTAATTAAATCAACCCAAAATTAATTAAATGAACATCATGCATGAAGAACCCTAAATTAATATTGAAAATTTTACCTCAATCCACGTTAGAGATGGAGATGGAGATGGAGATTGTTTAGGGTTTCGAAGGTCGGGGGCGTCAGGAATCGGGGTGTAGGGGATTTCGAATGGCGGAGGCTTCAGGTGATTTCGAAGCCATCTAGGGTTTCGAAGCTCGAAGGGGGAGAGAGGGACGATGGTAGTAGGGGTTTTTGAAGGTCGAAAAGGGCATCCATCTAGGGTTTCGAAGCTCGAAAGGGGGGGAGAGGGACGAGGTAGTAGGGGTTTTCGAAGGTCGAAGGGCGATGTCGAAGAGGGGGTTTCGATGGGTGAAGGTCGAAGAGGGAGAGGGAGAGAACGGGAGAGTTGAGGGTTTCGATGGGTGAAGGTCGAAGAGGGAGAGGGAGAGAACGGGAGAGATGAGGGAGAACGGGAGAGATTCGATGGGTGAAGGTCGAAGAGGGAGAGGGAGAGAACGTGAGAGAGCGGGAGAGAAGAGAGAAGAGAGGTAGGCTTAATCGATAAGGAATCGAAGGGGTATACGCGATTTGTTCTGAGATAAGGGGTATACCCCTTTTACCCCTCTTAAAATCTGAAGAGAAGGCGGAGCGAAGATCAGCCGTCCGATCGTGATCAAATTCGATCAGACGGCTGATCTCTTCCAGCTCAGATAAGGGATTCAGCTTTCCATCTCTTAATAGACTTACTCTTTATATATATATATATATATATAAACTCATATACAATAAAACAAATGATGGAACTAAAGATTCTCCTTTTTAAAGATGCATTTTAGCAAAGAATGCTTCCATAAAAGCCAGAATTTTAGTTTGATTAGCTGTTGAGAACAAATTGTTCTGAATAACAAAATCATTTTATTGGTCAACAATGTATTCTTTGCAGTTCTCATACAAAATGTTAATCATTTGTTCATTCAGTACCAATATTCAACTTTTATAGTTGCGCTGTGAACAAGCATGGGGGATTAGAAGGAAGCCTGGCACTACAATTTGGATGGAGTGCTTGGAGGAAAAAAAGAATTAAGTCTTCTCTTAGACTCTCTTGAGATTTACCGATGACGGCATGGTCATTATCTGAATTGTTTGGAAAGAGAGGAATTCCAGGCTCCCTAATATTGATATGCTTATTGTTAACTTTATTTGACTACCTTAATTTTTGGTGTGAAATGAAAGAAAATCACTTTGAAGTTAAATGGAGTTAGCAATGTGGTGTCCTCACTTATTCATCAGGGGAATACTTGAATTTTCATGCTTACTAATACTTAAATCTTGTTTGCATATGTGATTATTATTGACCAATGAGGCTACTGCTATCAACTTGCTGCTGCGAAGAGTTTATTTTGTTGCAGATGGAGTTAGTTCTGCTGCAAGCCCTTCTCTTTTGCTGCCAGAATCCTTGCTTCTGATGCTTATTAGTGTCAGACTTCCCCCTCCAGTTGTATTTCTTTGTCAATTTTGGTGGTGTAAAACTTAATTACTGATACTTTTAACAGACATGGTGTGCGTTTGTAAGACATCTGTATATTTTCATTCTTTTGTATTCTGCTTTAAGACCTTAAGTACTGAATTTTATAATTTTAGAGGCTGGAGCTCTATTTAGAGCTCTAAAAAAAAGGGTGATGGAACAAAAGCAGGAAAACCACCATCTTAACAATGACATTAGTTTTATAGATCCTCATTACGGGTCCAAATGAGAATAAAAAAAGATAGGTTGCATATATAAATAAAGAGAAAAGTGAGCCTCATACAGAGTACGAGGTAATTTTCCTCATACAAAGTGATTATGCTCACTTGGTAGGACTGTTATGGAAGATCCACTCCGTCCATGTTTATCATACTAATTGATGTATGTGTAGAAAAAATCAAGTGGTTTGGAGGTCATTCACCCATGCATCATGTAGTTGAAAAATGAACGATTTCAACAGTAATACAAATTGAAACACAAATTGGACCCACATGATGCATGGGTGAATGACCTCTAAACCACTTGATTTTTTCTACACATACATCTATTAGCATGATAAAAATGATGAACGGACTGGATCTTCCATAACGGCCCCACCAAGTGAGTATAATCACTTTGTATGAGGAAAATTTCCTCGTACAAATATGAGGCTCACATTACTCATAAATAAATATATTACTAACAATTTGAAAGCAGCACATTAACTCCGTAAAGATAACTTTCTAAGCCTAGTAACATATCCAATCGATAAAATCAAGTCATTGACATTAACACTCCAAGAATGAGTCAGTTGCTTAAAACTACAGACAAATATATGACACACCACGACAATTCTTACATTCAAAGATAGAATCTGTTAAAATATGTGGAAAACAAAAACCGTGTTAAATATGCATTTGGCATGCATGATCTTCAAATAGAAGTAGATTCGCTTCATGGAGTGCAGGTAAAACATTATGTAGGCAGTAGAGATCGTTTACTTGATTGATCCATATATTTTATTCAAATATTACCTGTAGTTTTATACATACAGAATATTACTGGTCATGCAGAATTTTTGATCCAGCAGTTACAAACACAAATTCTATAGGTGCCTTCTCTACTCCTGCAAAAATGAACATGTTATATCCCAATGTATGCTCACAACCTCTAAAATCATATTTGCTCTGTGAGGAATTAGACTCACAAAAACAACTATGTGAACAACCATGATTAGTATCTAGTTTTCTACCTGGGTACAAAATTTTCCCAAATATTTCAGCATACAATACGAACTGCACCACTCTCTGACGACTCAAATTTCGGCTTCCTATTGACTGCCTCTAAGCACTGGACAACATCTCCAACTTGAAAATCTTCACAATCTTGAATGACTAGCCCACACTCACTCCCTTTTCCAACGGTCTCTACATCCTGCTTCTCACGTTTCAGTGAAGCACATGTGCCTTCAAATACAACCTCTCCACTTCTCAACAACCTCAGGGTTGACAACCTGGTGAATCGGCCATCAACAACACGACACCCAGCAATTTTAACATCAGGACCCTTTGATTTACTACGACCCTTAAGCTCAAAGATACTTAAAACCTCCGCCTCTCCAGCAACTTGAGTCTCGAAGGTTCCCGGTGCCTTTTCTACAATTAGGTTACCCATTTCTTCTAAGAGATGGTAAATAACTTTATGAGTACATATCTGGAAAGAGGGATCAAAAGAACTGACATTAGCATATAGTCACTTCACCTAAACTTCAAACAGAAAAGAAAGAGAGGATACTATGCAATAGAAAGAACAGAAGAAGAGAGAGATCTGTCAGCATATACATGTAAGAACATAAAATACTGGTAGTTACTATTGTGATTTATGTTTGCATGCACTATTTTTGTATATTCATGCCTCACTGTATTAATGTTTGTGGTCTATCCATGTCATTCATATATAACTGTAATAAATTTTCAACCCTAGCGTGTCACTAATAAAATTATCCAAGCAAAGACGTAAAGCACAATAGGGAAAGAACCTAACTAAACAAAATTATAAACGGAATTAGAGATAAACATTAAGAGGAAGAAAATGCAGGATGAGATAAATCAAGAACCATATGGACTGATTTACAAAAGTAGAAATTTTGATATTTATAATCTATATAATAAAACACACAAAAAAGCCAAGTGGCACTCCTATTGCCTTCAATAGGAAGGAAATCAATGGTCCAGATCTAAGCTCCCAAAAGACCTCCCCCCCCCCCCCCCCCCAAAAAAAAAAAGTTTTCCCCCAAAACTCAAATTCAAATCTCCCCCAAAACAACTCCTTTATTTATTTAACTATTTCTCTCTCTCTTTCTCTCTCTCTCTCTCCCCCCCCCCCCTATTCAAATCAGTTTGCTCCATCTATTCCCCAAACCAAAGAGCTCCAATTTCTCTCTCCCCTAGGGTTTTTAAGCCGCTAACTCCAAATCCCTAAAACCATTTTCTTAAACCCTTCGCTTCCATTCCATTGGCAAAGCCTCCATCGTCCTCTCAAGCGTGAATCTCAGAGCAAATCCAAATCCAAATTCTGTGTCGAACCCCAATCAAGAGGTCGACGCCGATATCTGATCCACTGCTGATTCCGTATCGGCGATTCTCCTCCACAGTGGCGGATCCAGGAATTTAGTTCAGTGGGGTCCTTATACAAAAATAAATACGATAACAATTAAGAAAGTACAATACTAAAATAAATAAGAAATGTTTTACATTCTAAATTTGCTCCCTACGAGTTTTCATCTTTTGAAATTGATTTATTACATCTTCATTAGTAACATTGGTAAGAGCTTTCTTTTCTATAGCCGAAATAAGACAATCACTTAAGAATTCATCACCAATTCGATTGCGCAAATCCGACTTCACAAGCTTCATTGTAGAAAAGCACCTCTCCACTGTTGCGGTTGCAACTGGCAAAACCAATGCAAGTTTTAGTAATCGATACACCAAAGGATAAGAGAGATGTTTTTTAGTTTGCACCATCACTTTAACAAGATCCCCAATGCCATTCAAATGTGCAAATCTTTCATCTTCCTTCAAATTATCAATATAAATGATAAGTTCATGCTCAAGAGCCATCCTCTCCATGGAATCAAAATCATCAGGATATAATTCAGCTAGCATCATCAACTGTAACGGATCAAATGCACCAAATGAATCACGTGGATCTAAAGCAGCCATACAGACGAGCAATTCAGAGTTGACCTCATTAAAACGATCATTGAACTCTGCAATTTGCATATCAACAACAACATTAAAACAATCAAAAGAATAATAATGCTCATATGTGATTCCTGTTTTTTGTCGTCGGTTTTTTGGATTAATATAAGGCTCCATCATGTTCAACTTTTCAATGCCATGTTTATCACAAAATGAGAAGATCTTCATCAAAAGAGGATCCCAACCATCAAGTCTAAACTTCTGCAATTGTCGCTTAGTTGATTTCACCATGGACATAGCATTCAAGATATCTTGATCTTTTCTTTGTAGAGCTCTTGATAGAGATTCAGTTAGCCCAAAGATGTGCAACATCAAGTGCAAATAGAAAACAAAATCGAAAGATGTGAAGTATATTTGAAGACCATTTGCTTGACGTTGTTGTAAATCCTTCTCACCCTCCTTTTCAACAAAGCTAAGCACATCCATAACATTTGGAAACAAATCAACCAAACGTAAAAGTGTTTTGTAATGGGAACTCCAACGTGTATCACCCGCTCTTATTAAAGAAAGCTCTTGATTCAACCCACTTCCAGTTTCTATCTCACCACAACCTATCTCCTTTAACAACCTCTCTTTTTTACTATCTCGAATCATATCTGTTCGTTTGCAAGAACCACCAACAACATTTATCAAGACTGCTATCATGTCAAAGAAATCTCCAACAGCAAAATGTTTTTTTGCAATCGCCACAACAACTAATTGAAGTTGATGAGCAAAACAATGTACATAATATGCTGAACTATTTTCTCTCATGATTAGAGCTTTTAACCCATTAAACTCACCACGCATATTGCTTGCAACATCATAACCCTGCCCTCTAATTTGTTTCAAACTCAAACCAAATTCAGCAAATAAGCAATCAATAGCATATTTAAGAGTTAAAGAAGATGTCTCCTTTACATGAACAAGACCAACAAATCTCTCCTTAACCATTCCCCGTGCATCAAGATATCTCAAAACAACAGCCATTTGTTCCTTTTTAGACACATCACTAGACTCATCAACTAACAAGGCAAATACATCATCACCAATTTCTGCAAGAATAGATTTGAGTACTTCTTGTGCAAAGCAATGACAAATATCTTTCTGAATGCTAGGAGACACCATTTGACTATTTCCCGGAGCATTTTTCAATGTAACTTTACGGACACTTTCATTTTGATTTTGTGTGTATTTTATCATCTCCAAAAAATGACCTCTATGAAAAGAGTTTTCTGACTCATCATGACCACGGAAAGGTAATGCACCGTTCAACAAATATCTAGCAACATCGATTGAAGCATTCAATCGAATACGATACTCATTCTTTGTAATATCACTTTGCTTATGTATTGCAACTGCAATAGATTGGTCTTGCCTCATTAGATCATCACATTTTTTAACAGCCTTATTATGTGAACTATTAACATCACCAACATGAGTTTTAAGTCTATCCATTTTATTCCAACTACAAAAACCTTCAACCACAAATGCATCACCCCCTCCTTGTCTTCCAACGTGATCACTAAATAAGTAACAACACAAACAAAAGACTTTATCGGCTTTCATACTATACTCCAACCAACCACCATATTTATCAAACCATGTAGTATTAAAGCGTCTTGGTTTACCTCCCATGATTGTAGTTTTGAATTCATGACCACGTGGTTGACAAGGTCCTCTAATCAAGTATGTCTGCCTTATTTCATCTCTTTGATTAGGATGATAATCTAAAATTTTTTTCCTATCAAATGGATCCGAAGGAAGCTCTTTTAAATCAATTAATTTAGGCATTGAAGGCGTAGAATTAGATTGAGAAATATTTATTCTCGATGATTGTTCAACCGATGGTTCCGAGGTTGGAGGTTCAAGCGGTTGAGGAACATTTATGCTTGAGAAAAATCTTTTCATTTTGTATCTGTTAATTGTCAAAAAAATAATAACAATAATTAATTAACCATTTCATTTATTAAAATTTTACTACCAACAAAGTCACTAAGTGATTAATATTTATCATTAATCATTTATATAGACAAATTTAAATTCATATAAATTTCTTAAGAGCTAAGATTGCCTAATAATCTTTAAATATGTAATTATGTAATTTATTAACAAAAAAATAAATAATAAATTGGATAAAGTAAAGTAAACTAACCTATAGTAGAGCTTAGCAAAGGAGTATGAGAGAGGATCCGAGACCGAGAGAATTACTACACCGGGACTTTGAGTTTCAATCTTTCAACGCCGAGAGGACAAGCAGAGCTGCAGAGAGGCAGAGGAGACTTCTGTTCTGTTTTTTTCAATTGGGTGAAGTGAGGAACGGGAGCTGAGACAGTGAGATTAATAGAGGTTAATTTTGAGTTGGGCTGAGACTAATAGACTTGTTATTTTCAAAGTTTTTGGTTCATTTTCCAGTTGGGCTTTATTTTAATTTTGGGCTTTAATAGAGATGTGGGTTGCTAATTAATTTTGAGTGGGTTCCTTTCTTTTAGTTCACTGGGTTCCTATAATGCTTATATAAAAAAAAATTACACTGTAGCTTTTTTCAGTGGGGTCCGTGCCCCCCCTGAACATATGCTACATCCGCCCCTGCTCCTCCACCAAATCAAATGCGAATATCAAGCGACTCTGTATCGGCGACTCCCCTCCACCGAATTGAGAGCATCAACATGCAATGCGGCGAGTCTAATTTTATCTCATTAACCGAATTCTCACTCTAATTTTAAATTTTGTGTGCAGGGATTACTCAGTTTTTTGCTGGCTCGAATTTTGTGTGCATGAGATCTAAGTTCAGAGATGTATGATTATTTTATTTCTAGGTTTAAAAATTTTTAATTTGGTGATTTATTTGATGAATTTTTATTGGTTTTGATTTAAGGTGTACACAAGTGAGAGATGGATTATTTGGTGGCCTCAATTTTTGCTTCCAAACCATAGCATGACAGGTAAGCTGATCAGCAACCTAAAATAACTTGGCAAATATGCAACATTAATTTCTCTACAAGAGAATATACTATCGTGAAGTAAATTTGTTATTGATCTATTTTGATTTTTTTTTTTTAAAGGTGCAATGTGGAGACAAAGTGGAGATTAAAAAAATTGATTAGCTTGGATTAGAGTTTTGAGAACTTCATGTATTAAATTTTGGATGAAATAATAATAAGAGGTATTTCAATTGCAAACTGAGTCTCAGACAAACAAATTTTAGATTATTGGTATTGTAGATACCTTCACACCTGCACTTGGGTTACCATTGTATTTAGACATACTCGTGGTGGTTATGAGATTAGAATAAGCTCTATAAAACCTATATGATCATGTTCTTACATAACTATTACAAGCATCTAGAAGTGATGCTAAAGTTAAAAAAACTCTATGCAGTGTTTTTAACAAACTATATGCATTCCATGTAAGTTCAAGCTAATGATCAAGAAAGCGATGGTTGGGCTTAAGGTAGATATGTTGCTTCCTCATATAATATGTTTCCTACTTCAATTAATTTGCTGAACCTCTAAGACTACTTTATATAATCAAACCAGATGCACCGTTCTGAAGACGTGCAGTAGGCACGTGTCAACGGGCAAACCTAGTAGAACAATAAAAGATTCTGTCAAAAAATAAAAAATGAATATAAGAAGCTTGCTGGGATTAAATGAAGAAACTAATTGAGAAAGTCTATTTGTGTCAAAAAAGTAGAGAAATAAATCACTGGAAAATCTTGAGGAAATATCTTGCAAGTAAAGAGAGTATGTGGTGAAATTACGAAGTATAATTGATATTTGGAAAAAAAGAAAACATGTATAGAAAGCAAAATGGTAAGAAAAAAAGCTTTCAGCACAAAGAATTTTTTTCAGCAGAAAGCAAATAAGAGCAAATAAAAGCAAATGAGCGTATGGTAATATTTGATTTTTTTTCTTCTTTTGTGGGATGCCTGACTGTTGATTATATTTTATTTATCATCGCCAGAGATGACCATCCAATGGCAAGTTGCCACCAAAAGTAGAAGCATGCACTTTTTCTACAGAAATCCTAATCGTTTCAGAGAACCTAACTTTGATGCTGTTCAATATTTCAGTTGATAAAAGAAGGTATGGTGGACTATCTCAGACTCTCAGGGGACGGAGAATGGTAGCGACAACATATGGTAGTGGTGTCAACCCTCATTTAGGATAAGGATGATCAATATGATCCCCTTGATTACTCTCAGACAACTCCCAAATCAGATCTTCCTCATTAAGAGCTCATTTTGTTGATGCGATATGTCATCTCGCTGCATTGGATCTCTCCTCTTTTTTTTCCAGAAGGGGGAATAGGGACAGAAAACAATTAAAAATATAAAGAGCCAAAGATCTGATGCAATTCTGCTGTTGCAATATAGATATAGGAGACATGAATATTACACGGTATAGGTACATTAATACGACAAATCCAAAAACATAAGGATTTTCAAATCAGATTTTCAATACGACAAATCCTTTGCTGCAAAATTTTCAATCAGATTTCAACATTTACTGAGGGAAAACCTTACATATACACGACCAAACATGATTCATTCGTGTTAGGAGTTCCTAACTAAAATTAGTTACTGCTAGATAATAGTACAAGATATCAAAAGTAGTGACCAAATTCAACTACTAGTTCCATAATAACATAGTGGGGGAGAAACCAGGAATGTGAATTAAGGGGGACCAAAATATATATGACAGACACCAGGGATGAAATTATAGTTTATGCCTCAACTGCATAATTTGAATGCATTTGATTTTTCAAAGCTTTCACCATATTTTTCTTGAAAATTTTAAAGATAATGCATGTCCTTCTAATCTATAACGTTGTAATAGAAAATCAATACGAACAAAATATAATTAGTTAAACTGATAACAACATTTTGTTAAAGTATAGTAAATTTTTTATAAATTTATTGAGAAAGGGATCCTCGTACCTATAGGAGACCATTTCCTCCTGTACAGCACTTGTCATCTCTTTTTGGGAACCCCCATGGATGATCGGCACCAATCACTTTGTTCTTTTATGTAATAACTAGTATCATACACGTGCACACGTGCACGTGGAAAAAATTGAAGGGATAATGAAAAGCTGATCCACCTTCGAAAATATTTACCAAACTGGTCCACTTTCGAAAATATTTACCAAAGTTAGTCCATAACCCAACACGTGCGCTGCACAGGTTGGGTTAAGGACTAAGGCCTTCTCCCATTACAGTAGTAGAGATATGTACGAATATATATAGTGGTTTGGAGATCGTTAATATGCCTCAACTTCATAATTTGAATGCATTTGATTTTTCAAAGCTTTCACCCCATTTTTTTGAAAATTTTAAAGATCGTGCATGTCTTTATATCTACAACATTGTACTAGAAAATCAATACGAACAAAAGATAATTAGTTAAACTAATAACAATTTTTTTGGAGAAAGGGAACCTCAAACCTGTGGGAGATGATTTCCTCATATACAGTACTTGTAATCACTTTTTGGGACCCCTCATGGATGATCGGTACCATTCACTTTGTTCTTTATGTCATACGCATATATCAAGTGGTTTGGAGATCATTAATCCATGTTTTAAGTGGCCGCAAAATGAACGGTTTTTCAATAATATAACGAATCGGCACCATGCGATACATGGGAAAGAAACTGCGCATTAAGTATGCTGGGTTTCCAAATTTTTAGAAAATGTTAAAGCCAAGACCCCCGCCCCCAAAAAAATATAATAATAATAATAATAAAAAAACAATAAATATATATATATATATATAATAAAATATAATAAATAAATAAATAACCAATCCGTCTCCACCCCTGCTCCTTTTCCTCTCTTTTTTAACTTTCATTTTCAATTTTATCTAACGAATATTACTATTTTTTATTTGGATATTCTCCCGATTATGGTCCGTCATTATACGTGTATGCATACTTTTTTGTTCCCTAGATTTTTTATGGTGGCCGACTCTAGTAATTCCTTCACAATGACAACTTCAACTTCCCAAAAAATGTAAAAGAGTTGAGCATTATAGTGGGAGAAAAAATCATTACAAAAACAATCTATGTCGACAAAGAATTTCTAGTTGTTCTAGTTGGCAATTCGTTTTAGCTAATACATCATCTTTTCCCTTCTTCTAGGTCTTTTTAACCTAGTCTAGGAAAATATTGACGGAGCAATCGATCATTTCAAATTATGGCAAGCCCCTTTCATGTAATCATGAAAATATTCATTTAAACAATTGCTCATAAAGTCTGTCAAATCATTTATGGATTTTGTGCTCCACAATGGACCCCCACTTTTGTGGGAAAAGTCTTAGATAACAACGATGATGTGAATAAATATGTATATAACACTAGATTTAATTGCACGATTACTGCACATGTTTACTTTTTCAGGATGTAGGAAATTATTCACCACATTTAAAATGAGTATGGTACTTTTGCACGATTACTGCACATGTTTACCATTTTCAGGATGTAGTAAATTATTCACCACATTTAAAATAAGTATGGTATGGCAGCATGGAGCATTAAGCCATTAGCTATGTTCTGCAATTTTCAACAAAGGTTAGCTCCACACGTGCAATACAGGTTTACACAAACACAACCTCATATGGTATTATAAGTTATAATTGTAACACTGGAAATTAACATTTCATTTCAAACAGCTCAAGCTATTAATACATTTTACATGCCTACAGAAGACATAAATACTGAAATAAACAAAATCAATAACTCCACACTTGGTATCCTAGTAATGTTGGTGTGAACCTGCTGGCAAGGCTTTCCACTATTGACTAAACATAGCTTCTACCCCCCCCCCCCCCAAAAAAAAGGAAAAAGAAGGAAAGAAAGAAAGAAAGAAAATATATATATTATCAAAATAAATTTTATATAAAAAAACACTAAAACCTACAAGGGTTTTTTTTCGCAAACATCACTACAAATTTGGATATTGTGTTTTTGCTCCCCCCCCCCCCCCCCCCCCCCCGCGGCGAAAAAAAATTCTGTATTTGTCTTTACACCACCCTTCGAATCACCCTTAACAATGAGAACCACACCACTCAGTGGTCAGACTTAACCATATGTTGAGTTTAAACTGTGGACAATTTTTGATCGGATTGATCCTCCTCCAACATATTCTATAGAATGGAGGAACTCCCATCATTTAGCCCATGTTGGATTAAAGGAAAAAAACCAAAAAAAGAAGAAACCATACCTATTCTCTCCACAACACCCCCCCCCCTTTCCCCTCTCTCCGTTCCCGATTATTTATTTAGTATCCAACATGGACTTAGTACCCAACATGGACGGGAGATCTTCCATTCTATAGAATATGTTGAGGAGGGACAATTTGGTCAAGAACTATCTATTGGTTAAACTCTAACCATAGTTAAGTAGGACTACTTGTTGGTGCACCTCACATTGTTAAGGGTGTCTAGACAAATAGGGTGCTGTTTAGACAAATACACAACTTTGTGAGTGGTGTTTAGACAAATATAAATCTGTGGGGGGCAAATACACAACACTGAAATTTGTGAGTGGTGTCTGTGCAAAAAGAACCAACCTAAACAGGGGCGGATGTAGCATATGTTCAGGGGGGGGCACGGACCCCACTAAAAAAAAGCTACAGTGTAATTTTTTTTTATATAAGCATTATAGGAACCCAGTGAACTAAAAGAAAGGAACCCACTCAAAATTAATTAGCAACCCACATCTCTATCTCTATTAAAGCCCAAAATTAAAATAAAGCCCAACTGGAAAATGAACCAAAAACTTTGAAAATAACAAGTCTATTAGTCTCAGCCCAACTCAAAATTAACATCTATTAATCTCACTGTCTCAGCTCCCGTTCCTCACTTCACCCAATTGAAAAAAAAGAACAGAAGTCTACTCTGCCTCTCTGCAGCTCTGCTTGTCCTCTCGGCGTTGAAAGATTGAAACTCAAACTCCCGGTGTAGTAATTCTCTCAGTCTCGGATCCTCTCTCATACTCCTTTGCTAAGCTCTACTATAGGTTAGTTTACTTTACTTTATCCAATTTATTATTTATTTTTTTGTTAATAAATTACATAATTACATATTTAAAGATTATTAGGCAATCTTAGCTCTTAAGAAATTTATATGAATTTAAATTTGTCTATATAAATGATTAATGATAAATATTAATCACTTAGTGACTTTGTTGGTAGTAAAATTTTAATAAATGAAATGGTTAATTAATTATTGTTATTATTTTTTGACAATTAACAGATACAAAATGAAAAGATTTTTCTCAAGCATAAATGTTCCTCAACCGCTTGAACCTCCAACCTCGGAACCATCGGTTGAACAATCATCGAGAATAAATATTTCTCAATCTAGTTCTACACCTTCAATGCCTAAATTAATTGATTTAAAAGAGCTTCCTTCGGATCCATTTGATAGGAAAAAAATTTTAGATTATCATCCTAATCAAAGAGATGAAATAAGGCGGACATACTTGATTAGAGGACCTTGTCAACCACGTGGTCATGAATTCAAAACTACAATCATGGAAGGTAAACCAAGACGCTTTAATACTACATGGTTTGATAAATATGGTGGTTGGTTGGAGTATAGTATGAAAGCCGATAAAGTCTTTTGTTTGTGTTGTTACTTATTTAGTGATCACGTTGGAAGACAAGGAGGGGGTGATGCATTTGTGGTTGAAGGTTTTTGTAGTTGGAATAAAATGGATAGACTTAAAACCGATGTTAATAGTTCACATAATAAGGCTGTTAAAAAATGTGATGATCTAATGAGGCAAGACCAATCTATTGCAGTTGCAATACATAGGCAAAGTGATATTACAAAGAATGAGTATCGTATTCGATTGAATGCTTCAATCGATGTTGCTAGATATTTGTTGAACGGTGCATTATCTTTCCGTGGTCATGATGAGTCAGAAAACTCTTTTCATAGAGGTCATTTTTTGGAGATGATAAAATACACACAAAATCAAAATGAAAGTGTCCGTAAAGTTACATTGAAAAATGCTCCGGGAAATAGTCAAATGGTGTCTCCTAGCATTCAGAAAGATATTTGTCATTGCTTTGCACAAGAAGTACTCAAATCTATTCTTGCAGAAATTGGTGATGATGTATTTGCCTTGTTAGTTGATGAGTCTAGTGATGTGTCTAAAAAGGAACAAATGGCTGTTGTTTTGAGATATCTTGATGCACGGGGAATGGTTAAGGAGAGATTTGTTGGTCTTGTTCATGTAAAGGAGACATCTTCTTTAACTCTTAAATATGCTATTGATTGCTTATTTGCTGAATTTGGTTTGAGTTTGAAACAGATTAGAGGGCAGGGTTATGATGGTGCAAGCAATATGCGTGGTGAGTTTAATGGGTTAAAAGCTCTAATCATGGGAGAAAATAGTTCAGCATATTATGTACATTGTTTTGCTCATCAACTTCAATTAGTTGTTGTGGCGATTGCAAAAAAATATTTTGCTGTTGGAGATTTCTTTGACATGATAGCGGTCTTGATAAATGTTGTTGGTGGTTCTTGCAAACGAACAGATGATTCGAGATAGTCAAAAAGAGAGGTTGTTAAAGGAGATAGGTTGTGGTGAGATAGAAACTGGAGGTGGGTTGAATCAAGAGCTTTCTTTAATAAGAGCGGGTGATACACGTTGGAGTTCCCATTACAAAACACTTTTACGTTTGGTTGATTTGTTTCCAAATGTTATGGATGTGCTTAGCTTTGTTGAAAAGGAGGGTGAGAAAGATTTACAACAACGTCAAGCAAATGGTCTTCAAATATACTTCACATCTTTCGATTTTGTTTTCTATTTGCACTTGATGTTGCACATCTTTGGGCTAACTGAATCTCTATCAAGAGCTCTACAAAGAAAAGATCAAGATATCTTGAATGCTATGTCCATGGTGAAATCAACTAAGCGACAATTGCAGAAGTTTAGACTTGATGGTTGGGATCCTCTTTTGATGAAGATCTTCTCATTTTGTGATAAACATGGCATTGAAAAGTTGAACATGATGGAGCCTTATATTAATCCAAAAAACCGACGACAAAAAACAGGAATCACATATGAGCATTATTATTCTTTTGATTGTTTTAATGTTGTTGTTGATATGCAAATTGCAGAGTTCAATGATCGTTTTAATGAGGTCAACTCTGAATTGCTCGTCTGTATGGCTGCTTTAGATCCACGTGATTCATTTGGTGCATTTGATCCGTTACAGTTGATGAGGCTAGCTGAATTATATCCTGATGATTTTGATTCCATGGAGAGGATGGCTCTTGAGCATGAACTTATCATTTATATTGATAATTTGAAGGAAGATGAAAGATTTGCACATTTGAATGGCATTGGGGATCTTGTTAAAGTGATGGTGCAAACTAAAAAACATCTCTCTTATCCTTTGGTGTATCGATTACTAAAACTTGCATTGGTTTTGCCAGTTGCAACCGCAACAGTGGAGAGGTGCTTTTCTACAATGAAGCTTGTGAAGTCGGATTTGCGCAATCGAATTGGTGATGAATTCTTAAGTGATTGTCTTATTTCGGCTATAGAAAAGGAAGCTCTTGCCAATGTTACTAATGAAGATGTAATAAATCAATTTCAAAAGATGAAAACTCGTAGGGAGCAAATTTAGAATGTAAAACATTTCTTATTTATTTTAGTATTGTACTTTCTTAATTGTTATCGTATTTATTTTTGTATAAGGACCCCACTGAACTAAATTCCTGGATCCGCCACTGAACCTAAAAACTAATCATCACTAAAATCCTTGATTGCAAAGGCCTTGCTACTTAGCTGTAAACAGAAAACAAGTTCTGGGCATAACACTTCTTTTATGGATCGGGATAACACTATTAATTAAAAGATTGCTAAAATACTTGCTTGTAGAACATAAAACTAAGAACACATTGTGAGTATTATTCTTTTTTTTCCGAGTGAGTGATCCATAGCTGTATACGAAATTGACACTCCTGACATAAAAAGAACATCTTTACGCAATTACACATGCATTATAATTTTTAAAAAAACTATTCAAACAATGACTATTACCCAGTTCAAACTATTACTGGATTGTCCCTTATATATTACAAGTTATTGACAATTATAATAAATAGTTAAGTAAAATTTAAGTTCCATGGCAATGCCTAGCACCTAACACTCGTGAAATGGTGCCCTACCTCTTCTAGAAATAGAAAATAAAATTAATAAATGAAAATCCAAAAAATATTTACCTTAATATTGGCATGGTTTGCTGCAAGACTAACGGCACTTGGTGGATCACGTATGTTAAAACCAACTATGCAAGCATCACAAGATTGGGCTAAATCTATATCAGATTGAGATATAGACCCAACACCAACGTGAACAATATTCACGAATACCTGAAACAAAAACAAAAACAAAAAATCTGCTAAGGCTTGTATGAACTAATGCTGGAAAATTTCTGATATTAACATGTTTGAGAACATGAAAGGACATCAATATTTGGATAAAATCATTCTACTAGCTTATAAAATGATATCATTTCCATATCAAATCTGCATATGTTATTATCTTGTTAAGCTACAAGAACAAAGAAAAATGGTAATTGAAAAAGACAACAATTTGCATATAGCTCAATCATTCTTTTATAATTTTACCACAAGTACTAATCTATGATAGTTTAACAGCAAATCCACATAAGACATGCCCCCACTATGTAACTGAACATGAAAAAAACTGTACATCGATGTAATAACTATGCAAAACTAAAGTAGCTTTCTTCACAAAGAAAGTACACATTGTTCTTACATACCTGTGGGCTATTTAGACTTCTTAAGGCATCCGTTACTGCTTGAACAGTACCTTGAACATCAGCTTTGACTATAATAGGTAACTCAACCCTGACAGGACCATTTTCTGAAGTATCATTATCTTCAGTATCATGTTTCTCTTCGATTCTCTCATCAAATGCCTTCAAAAGCCTATCTCTCTCTATCTTCTTCTTCCTCCCACTACTGAGCATCCTTGCTCTCTCTTCTGAATCCACAACCACGACATCATCCCCAGCCATAGGAAGTCCCTTCAATCCTTCTATCTCAATAGGCATTGCAGGGCCAGCAGACTCAGTCAACCTCCCCATCATATCCCTTAAAGCCCTTATTTTCCCCCATTCAGCTCCTACAACAACATATTTCCCACAAACCAACATCCCTGACTTAACAATCGCAGTAGTCAAAGGCCCTCGCCCTCTATCAAGTCTTGCTTCAACTACATAAGCTTGGGCAGGCCCCTCAGTTCTTGCCTTCAGCTCCATAAGCTCAGCCTGGAGTAGTAAAGCCTCTTCCAACTTATCCAATCCAACCTTACTCATAGCAGAAACTTCAACAACCTGTACATCGCCACCTATTTCCTCCAACATTAATCCCTCCGAACAGAGCTGAGTCCTAACGCTTTCGGGATTAGCTGAGGGTTTATCGCATTTATTTATAGCAACCACAATAGGAACGTTCGCTGCTTTTGCATGGGACATGGCTTCTATGGTTTGTGGCATAACGCCATCATCAGCGGCAACAACGAGCACAACAATGTCGGTGATGGCAGCACCTCTAGCACGCATGGCACTGAATGCAGCATGGCCTGGGGTGTCAAGAAAAGTGATCGAAGAACCAGATGACATTTGCACGATGAAAGCACCGAGGTGTTGAGTGATACCGCCGGCTTCTTTAGCGGCAACCGACGTCTGCCTTAGGGCATCTAATAGGGAAGTTTTACCATGATCAACATGACCCATGACAGTCACAACAGCTGGACGAGGTTGGAGAATTGCACCTTCTTCGGAGTGTAGCCTTCGAACATTAACCCCAACTTCCTGCAACAAAATCGATGGTGTACTATTAATACATGGAATAAAAACCAGGAGAAAAAAAAGGCAGAGTTATTAGTGAGACAGACCATGGGTTCTATGGTGCAAGCAAATACTAGGATTTCTAATATTAAACTTAAAACAGAAACCAACTTTCATTATTATTTTAGTGTAACACACAGACAGTGTGCTAGCAGTGGTTTCTTGAGGTAGAGCTTCTACTGTAAATGGTATTGAAGCATTATGATATAAACAATATGAGTATTGTATTGAACAAACCCCCCAAAAAAAAGGTTTAAAGAAGATTATGAAAAAGGAAGGTTCAGGCCTGAGCAAGAGCACTAAAGATACAGATTGACCAAAACAAAAAATATGATTTCTAGGAGAACCAAACAATTTTGAATAATGTTGCAGGTGAACATTGGCTTGTTCGTTCGAATGGTTTGAAAGGTCAAACCACGCTTCCAGCTTAGCAAGTGATAGTTCAAGGTATTCAAACAATTACTTTAAGCATGACTATCAATTGGCTGGCGCCTGGAGCAGAGGACAAGAGAGGAAGGATCTTGTTAATTTTTCCAAAATATGATAAGATGCATACCATAGCAACCAGTTCTGCGATATCAATGCTGATGGGGTCAAACTCTGAATCAACACTCTCACCAACATTTATAACTATCTCTTGCAGTGTACCAATAGTTGCACCTGTTCGCTTAGCAAGCTCACCGAGTGTCATGCCTTCGAAGATATCAATCGTTTTGTTCGGAGAGAATTTTGAAGTAAGTTTTTGTCTTGGAGGTACATACGGTGCATCAGCAGGAGGTTGAGTACTTTTATCCTTGCGAGGTTGAGTACTTTGATCCTTGCGGCGTGGCGTTTTCTTGTGTAGTGGTGGTTGCTCTTTCTCATTTTTTTTCCAAGCCAGGACACTACTTGCATGAAACATCCTATAAAAAATAGTATGATATCGTCAGACTGAATAGAATCACAAAGTACAAGCAAATGAATAAAACAGTAAACATAAGCTGACGGTGTATGCCAGTGACATGTTGGAATTGGTAGATACAAGAGTTAGTTAGCAACCTAAGACAATTGCAAATATAAAGTAAATCAAGATAAGCTGTACATAGATTTACTTTGTAAACAAATTATGTCTGTAATTAATGAATATTTAGTTGTTTATATATTTACATAAGTAATCAAGGTGATGCAATTGTTATTTGATATTGAATTACATTAAAAAAATATATGAACTTATGTAGAGAGCTGTCAAATTTTTTTAAAATATCAATATCTCCAAATCATTGAATTTATCTAGGCACATGTCAATGCAAACATATTAAAAATGTAAACATGGTCCAAAAGTTTATAAATTTATCCACACAAAAAAAAGAATTTATTTGACAATGCAGGATGCCTGATACAGATATCTTAGGGAAAATATCCAAAAAGTATGAATTTTCTAAACATATTCATCGATATGTTTCTTTTAAAATAAATAAATAAAGATATGTCTATGATTAGATGCATCTGCAATCATCTCAATTCAGTATCTCATTTGTGGTCATGACTTGAAAGATAAAAGCATTAATAATACACCACCTGTGCAATTTTTCCCATTCATATTCCAGAATTATCTGAATTATTTTATTGATCACAAAATCAACATATCTACAAATTCAGAAACTTTTGCGTCTACTTTTTGATGCATCTACAATTGTTTCAACTCAACTTCTCCAGCCCTGATTATAGTCAAAATTGTCTACGCCACTGAATAACCAGCTGTACAAATTTGATCCATGCATCTCAACCATGACAGATCCAAAATTCATCAAAATTGTGTGATGTTACAGATACTTACAAGCTCCCAAAGTTGGAATCTAGGAATTATCACAAGTGTGCTCTACAGGTAACGGACTCTTATTAAATCCATTCAAATATTTTTGGAAAATTAATATTAGATTTTATAGATGATGACCAATTATATACCAGCTTGTATGAAACGTTAGCAGTTCTATCTAGGAACTTTTGAAACCTGCCTCCACATGTGGCAGCCTAGCTGCCCACTTTAGCATACAATTACGAGTTCTTTTTGAGGATCCAACATTTCCTTAATGCAACTTCTATATCTCCAACTGTGATACCCATATTGTGGCTTTAAGTGTTCTTGCATATGCTCATGTTTTGTTAAGAAGTCTGCAACCAACCCGAACAAAGCGCATACCAGTTGAACTTGTGAATGACAAAATGTTGGAAATTCCACTTCAGTATGAGTTAATCCCACCTTGTTGCACCAAGTGTATTAGCTTTGGCAAGGCAAGCAAGTATCAGTGCCCAAAGATCCAACAGTTGCACACTCAAATGCCCCTATGAACAACGCTATATCCGAATCTACAAATTCCTTTTATTGAAGAGAGGGAAGAAAGTCAAGATGAAAAACCACCAATTGTTTGCTCAAACCTTTACCCCCCAAAAAAATTGTTTGCTCAAATGCCTATGGGTCCATGCTAAATCCAAACCTACAAATTCCTTTTGTCAAAGTAAAGGAAGAAAAATCAAATCAAGACCCTCCAACGAGGTGAGATCCACTCATACTTAACTGGAATTTTCAACTTTTCATTATTCTCGAGTTGAACTAGTATGCACTTCAGTAGGGGCGTGCTTGCAGAGATCTCTTTAATAAATCCTTGAAATGGGTAAGAGGGAAAGGGAAATTCTTTGCAATTGGGTTATTGGTTGAATGATCTGAGACCAGGTTGGGGAACGAAGCTCTATGTGATGCCTATGGTCCTCTCCTTGGACTCCAGGCAACCGATTTGGTCAATGTACAATTTTATTATATCATTTTGTACCCTTCAATTCTTTATTTAATTAAATTACCTTTCCAAAAAAACTGTAATCAAAACAATCAAGCCCACTCAAAAATTGATTAAATGTGCAAATTTGGATCATTCAACTTCAAATAATTAAGAAACACATTTATAATTTACACTATCATGTTGATGAATAGTAGATGCTTACTTAAAGGATCTCCGCATTTACTAATTGACACATTCAAAATTGGGAATCATTTTATTTTTCTACCCTAGTTATACTCGAACTGTCACTCAAAAAATAATCAATTGTGCAAATCTGGATCATTGAACTTATTGTAGTTTACAGATAAATTTGTAACTTGTATTATCATATTGACGACTTAGATACTTAATTAATGATATCAGAGTTTACTTTTCGATACATTCAAAATTGGTGTTCATTTTCCTTTTCTTCCCTGGAATAACCACTCGAACAGTTAAGAGCATCTCATAGCTAGTCAATCGGTTACATGAACCTAGACCCTTTATCTTCAATCACAACCCAAGTTAAAACTCACGCCTATGTCATGTTACATCTAACTTGAACGCTCTCAAAATTTGGAAACCAACACAACTCGAATAATCGCTATGCGAGCATTCTAGTTGAGATAGCTCACTTTTTCATCAACGTAAAATTTTTATAGCAAGTGTATACATGATTGTTCAAAAATGTCACTTCTTCAAGTGTGTGAGTTAGCATGACTCATATTACTTTCTAAAGCTAAAGATGACATGAACATGAAAGATGACATCCATTTTAAATGTGTCTGTAGCAATCTTGGAGAAATATTAACTGACTCATGACGTTTCAGCATTTATGCTTGCTTCAGGGGCCTATAAATAAACTGTAGAATTTTGCAACCAAGTGTGGGGAACTGGGGATCATGTGTTATAGAAAAAGCTATTGGTGTCATCTCTGACACATCAAAATGATACAAAACAAGACAATACAGATTATGTATACCATCAGTTTATCCAAAAATTATATAAGAAGGGACTTGGTTCATAACTTGATATAACTGAACTTATAAAATCATGCTATAATATCAAAATGTTAAATTAAAAATATGGTGCTCTATCTACCTTCTGGGTTGTCTAATTTAAAATAGTGCCTGACAGTGAATAACATTTTCATCATAATTTAAATAAAATGTACACTGAATATCAGAATCAGCTACAATATCTGAGAATTTTACAAGAGATGCAATTTTTTTGTATGCATTCAAAGCATTCTACTTCCTACTAAATATAGAATATCTATAGTCTTCCAGCTGTGGCACAAATTGAGTGGCAGGGTATTAATAGAGGCTTAGTAGAAAATGTGAAATAATGTGGTTTTGATGGTGCATAAGCAATGAAAGATAGATGGTGCATGACTGTGCAAGCTGAAATGGGAGATTTGTTGGTCAAATCCAACTTGGTATCAGAACTTTTGGCACCACAAGCTGGCAATTTCTGGTCGCACCCCAGCCTTCTTGAATCATAAAAGGATATAGCTTCAGATCCTTCCGCACCGTAAATAGAAAGATTACAGGAGAAAGAACAGTGGTCTTGTGGAATAGGATCCACTAACGTGACCATAAATCAAAGTTTATTTTAAATCGGCATTTCTGGGTAACAGATAGAATGGAGTTGGTCAGGATTTAAATCAAGTTTAAACACTAGAGCATTGCACTTTTCAACTTTCCTACATCCAAACTGATCTATTTCTCAAACCGAACCACCTTCCATACACTAGCATTAAATTTATGACATTTTAAAACACTGAAGATGTAACTTAGGGATTCTAACGCACATATACACCTTCCAACAGAAACTCTTTGGTTCTCTACCTTCTAATCATTACATGAATCAGGTGCAATAAATGAGATCAAAATGGAAAAGAAATTACCTTAAAATAAAAGGGTTAAGAGCTACTTCCTGATGTTAATCTAGTAAGGAATCTTTCGGATGAGGTTTGATTCTACTATTATAAGCCTAGTAAGTGAATATTCATAATTAGCAAGTACAGCAAAAGCAAAGTAAACAGGTGGAGAAAGATCCTAATAAAATAATAGCTAAACAGTCGCCTTTCACTTTTGACAACCAAATGCGAAGTTAAAAACCTGGCACAGTTAATCATGACAAAAAAATTATTATCGTGAGTCATAGAATTGAGTAATACCACCAAACCAAATAGTAAACAAGCAGGCAAGTGCAACTCATGACAACAAATTTCTAGTTCATAGTGGGAATTTAAACAGCACATTTAACTTCAATCATGACATAAATATCATTTTGAGTAATACCACCAAAACAATACTAGACAAGCTGGCACATTCACATTCAACATCATATAACAGCATGAGAATAAATAAGTCGAACAGAAAGGACAGAAGTTTCGCGAGCAGAAGCACACGAACCTGGTACTGGGAACTCCAAATTTACTGGCAACTCTGGAGCCATTAATTAAACAAAGATCTGCACAATAATAAAAAAAAGGACAAAATTGATGTTAAAAAAAATTGAACTCAACCAACTTAACGCACAAGATAATTCCAACGAAGCTGAACTCGTTTCCTAACCACTAAAAAAACATAGACATCTACGAATCTATGATATACATTTCATAAATCATAACTAACAACCACTTTCAGAAATTACATAAAGCCTCCTTTAATAATTAAAAATCAACAGTATTATTGATTTCTCCCAAAAGTATTTATAAATTCTAAATTCTCATTTTCTAACAGCAACTTTAATAATCTAAGACATTTATATTTGTCTAAATTAAGTTGATTTTGTACAACTTATTACTACCTTATCAACATAATTACTTTTAGCCACACAAAAAAAAACTTCTTTTTTATATATTTTCCAGTGCTGAAAATTATACCTGAAACCACGAATTTGCACAAACATTCACCACCTCCTCCTCGATTTGCAGAGAGAAGCGCATGCGAAATAGTTGAACAGAAACCCTAAAGTGCATTACATATCCAAAATGATAATCCAAGAATACAACTTTTCAAATGCAGCAAAAGGAGGTTTCAAGATCTGACCTTTTTCCGTATCAATCTCCATGCCATCAACCCCAAATTCACTGCAAAAGAGCAAACGAATCGGCTAAAAATTCTATCTTTGAAATCGGGATTGGCTCGAAATCGAAGAGGGGAAGGGTTTCGGGGGTTCTGGGTTCGGAGGAGGCGGATTTTGGGGGGGTTGGTTTCCGTGCGGATCAAGAAGAATGAGTGTCTGGGATTCGCGCCTGATAAGATGTCTGGGGAATTTGGCGGAGACGGTGGGAGAGAGTATCGACCCTTAAACCCTCGGGTTGTTGACAAATGGGTGTCGGGTGCTTGTTAAGGATCCAAACTGGATATTCGGGTCCGGTCAGTTTCGGGTCGGGTTGGGAGTGAGTCTATCTGTCTATGGGGAGGGATTGTAATGGCGGGGAGAGGAAGAAAAATAATTGTCTTCATATTTGGTTCACAAGAGAAAGAGATTTTATAATTAAATTACTTTTACATCCTTTTACAATTTAGGAGAGCCTATGCATTATTGTTTCTAATTCTAACTTGGTATATAAACAAAATAATGAAGACCAATAAACACAATAATGAAGGCAGATACAATTAGTCCTAATACAAATAAACGGCGGCTGAGATCCACTTCTCATCATAGCACAAAATTCTTCGTAGTTGATCCTTCCATCCTGCATTAATAAAATACAATCAGTAAAATTTCACATCATCAATGTCCTTCAAAATATGGAAATCATATAGCTTTGAATCCAAGCTGGCTTACACTATCTGAGTCAACTTTAGAAATTATTTCCTTAATTGCCAACTCCAGCTCATCCCTTGTAATAAACCTACAAAGAAGATTTACAAGAAATACATGAGAAATACATTAGATCAAATCCATTAATGCTCTCTATAGATCCATTACCATCCACATCGGCCTAAAGAAGATGAAAAAGTGGTGTGATTGTTGGAAAAATATAAAATGAATAAGACATTTTTAAACGATAAATAAATTTAAACTTTCTTACAGCTTCCATAAGTTGCTTTACTTCAGCTTCGGTAAGCTTTGAGCCAAGTCAAGCCAAACCCCTTTTGAGTTCTTCATATGTTATCGTGCCGCTCTTATCAGTGTCCATATTTGAGAACATGCTTTAAGCCCTTTAATTTCTTCTTCTGAGAGGTTCTTATTAATAACCTATAATTATGTATACATAATAAATTTAGCAAAAATAAATATGATTAAATTGGAGGGAAAAAGATATTCCCACAACTACCCTTCAGAGCCAACTTCTTTAACTTGTTCTTCATTAACCTATTCAAACATCGGCCCTAACGCCAAACCCCTCGAGTTCTTCGCCCAAAGTATCGATCGGTACGCCAACCGGTCAAAAAGAGACACGTCGCTCAAAATCTGATGAAGTCGTCAGATATGAAGATACAGTGACTCGCAAAGACCAGGAACGATATCGTGTTCCCAAAGATGGGATCAATGCAGAAGTAAAGGCAACGGAGACTGAGGGCCTTTTTGAAGATTCAACTATGGGCCTCTTATACGAGCCCAAAGAGGGGCCCATGTCGAAAGCTATTTCAGAAAAAAGCTCTTTGTTCAAGCCCTTATGCACATACCCAAATAATGGTGTCTTTTGCTCCATCTCGTCTGATGTGCTGGCTGAGCAATATGGGGAGAAATGTTTGGCCGAAGATGGGCCTAAGGAGGGGTACAACTTCGGGCCTATAAAAGCAGGAGTACTTGATTTACTAGAGAACCACATTGAGAAGATGATCGAGAGGCGAGGCTAAATCTCGATGATGATTTTGTGTACTCCGATGAGGAGTCTTTGGAGTCAGAAGAGTTTGCTGAATAGGCAATTGACATATCTCCTGATTTTGTCCCCTCCACCTTCCCTCCCACACAACCTACTGCCCCTGCCCCTGCCTCTTCCCCTGCCCTGCTCACGGTGACAAAGGTTTTAGAGTACAGAAAGTGGCTAAGATGACTATTGAGGAGTCCCTGGACGATTATCTTGAGATCGCTGCGGCTGCTAAATCCTCTAAGACTAGCGACGGAGGTACGCGTTCCTTCTTAGCATTCATTTTTAATTTCATGTCTGATACTGATATTTTTAGTCTAGCCAAAACATGTGGTCTCGCGGTAGGCGATACCGATCGGAATGCGTTTCTCCTTAATAAGATTAGGGGGTGGGAGATCGATAGGGTTAACCTTATTTCGAACTTGACTTCCAAATCGAGTCATGATCCCTTACCTATCCGTAGTTAATGAAGGCTCTATTTTAGAATGTTAGAGGTCTGGGAAGGCAGGGCAAGCAGAAAATGGTTAAGGAGGTCATTGCCAAATCAAAAGCTAACATTGTTGGTCTTCAAGAGACCAAACTTACACATATGTCTAGACTTAGTAGGTTGGGGGGAATTCGAATCTTTGAATGGAGAATGTCGCCATCGGTTGGGGCATCTAGAGGTATCCCTCTGGGTTTTAACCTCGAAACATTTTGTTGTCTAGACGAGCTATACGGGCAATTTTCATTGCCGGTCTTGCTCCAACATAAAGCCAACCTATAGACTCAACAATTACGGTAGTCTATGGTCCGCACACTTCTGCCTCTAGGATGGCTTTTTGGACAGAACTAAGAGCAATTCAAGCACACTGGCCACACCCCTGAGTGGTGGGGGGCGATTTTAACATCACTAGATTCGCTTCAGAACACAAAGGTAGAGGATCCAGTGACTCTGATAGGGAAGCGTTTAATGAGGTTATCACGGACCTGGAACTGGTTGACATTCCCATCTCTGATAGGCTTTTCACATGGTCAAACATGCAATCGTCGCCCATTCTAGCTAAACTAGATAGGATTTTGGTCTCCACTGACTTAGAGACCAAATTTCCGTTGTCTTCGGCTAAATCACTTCCTAAACCCACCTCGGATCATGTACCTATTTTCTTATCTTCCGGGGAAGAACAACCCAGGAAATTACCAAAGTTAGATTCGAGAGAGCATGGTTAGAAATCCAAGGCTTCCACCACATGGTCTACGAGAGCTGGTCTCGCCCTACTATGGGGACTGAAGCGACTACAATATGGTGTGAAAAAATTAGAAGACTTAGGGGCAAGCTCAGAAAATGGAACCAGACCGGATTTGCACTGATTTGGAGGGCAAAAGACTCCATTCTTGAAGGTATTAAGGAACTTGAGAAGATTGAAGAAACCAGAGATTTGCTATAGGAAGAGCGGAATAGGTTGCTCCAACTCAGACAAGAAATTGACCAACTCTATAAGCTTGAGGAAATCAAATGGCAACAGCAGTCCAGAATTTCGTGACTCAAAGAGGGAGATGCGAACACAGCATTCTTCCACCGCGTAGCAAGTGCCCGGCGTAGATCCAACCTCATTCATTCGATCCACTCGGACTCTGGAATGATCCAAGGCGACGAGTCTATCAGAATGGCATTCCAGTCCCATTTCAAGCTCCTCTTTGGACACAAAGCGGACTTGAGAGTCCCTTTCCACCACGAATTCTGGCCAGACCCGGCAGGCAACTCCGACCCTATGATGCGATCCCTAGAAGCACCCTTCACTGAGAATGAAGTCTGGGAGGCAATCCAACAGCTTGGAAAAGATAAAGCCCCAGTTCCAGATGCTCTTCTATCAGACATTCTGGAAGGAAATCAAAGGCAATTTGCTGAAAATGTTAACTGATTTCTACGACCATAAGCTCAAATTAGGGAGAATTAATTTTGCGGAGGTGGTGCTGATTCCTAAGAAAGAAGACTCCCGACGAGTGGGAGACTTCCGCCCTATTAGTCTTCTTAACTGCTCTGTCAAGATCATTACCAAGACTCTCGCTAATAGACTGGAAAAGGTGATGGGTGGTCTCATTAGTCACGATCAGACGGGGTTCATTAAAGGATGTTGTATTCAGGATAGTCACGACTGAAGAAACTATCCACCAATGCCACACATCGAATGCTAAGAGCTACCTCTTAAAGCTGGATTTCGAGAAAGCTTATGATTCGGTTAAATGGGACTGTCTTCTGGAAGCGCTTGCTGGAAGAGGTTTTGGGGATAGATGGATCAGATGGATCCATACATGTCTTACCAACAGCAGAACTGCAATCTTGGTAAATGGGGTGTCGGGCCACCCATTTTCGTGTAAATAGGGCCTCAGATAAGGAAATCCGCTCTCACCACTTCTCTTCACCATTGTGGCAGATGTACTTCGGTCAACGATGGCTAACTACAGTAGAGCAGGTTGGATCATACCGGTGGCCAAGGGAGTCAATCGCCAAGGTTGCTCAATCCTCCAATATGCAGATGATACTCTCCTATTTGGTAATGGCAACCATAAGGAAACAACCACCTTCAAAGGAATAATATATAGTTTCAAAGCTTGGTCTGATCTCAGGGTTAACTTCCACAAAAGTGCTCTCATTCGCATTGCCCTGACAACATAGGAGGCACTAGAACATGCCAAAATTCTCAACTGCTCCACCAAGAGTTTCCCCATTCAGTACCTGAGATTGCCACTAATACCCGGGAAACTCAAGAAGGCCGACTGGCTACCCATTATTGATATAGCGCCCCGGATCTCCGTTACCGGACATCCGTGACACTCACCAGAATCTTTTGCCTTCAAATACATCTCAACACAGTAATAACACAGAAATTTAAAAACTTTTTATTGCCAAATAAAGTCATTACATTATTGATTACAACCGATACCTTGTTCTTGGACAAGGAGTGCAAATTACATCCACTTATTACAATTTATTACAAATATTCACAGACTCCACTTGTAAAGCTATCAGCTGCCTCCTGGAAAGGTAATCGACCGATTACTGCTGAACTTCGCTGAGTGGCCCATCAGCTCCCCTGGAACTTGCTCCTTGACTTGAGGCTTCTACTGTGTAACTCTGATATCTCTGCACCTGCTCGAAAGGTAGAACCGATACCTAAAAGGTGGGGAACGTCAGTACTTCGACTGACGCAAAGGTGATGATAATAGCGATCCTCTAAAATTCAATCACAACCATAATTTTATGCAAAAGAGAAAAGTGATGTGCCAAAATAAGGGTTTAATGGATTCGGGTTTTAGTGCAGTGTTATGTCATGACCCTATGACTAGATGCAGCAAATCACATGCCTCACTCTAATGCAAGCAAGACTTTGGAGCACGAATGCATCTCATACTACATACGCCCCTAAATCTAGCCATCTTTCTCCACAATTTAGAGATTCGAACCCTTGCCATGCATCCTACTCTTGTACTCAACCAGTTCCCAATAGATTGTCCGTCGCCCAAGGAGGTTGCAGTTGGTCGGTCTAGTTCCGCCACTGTAGTGCCTAAGTGGTGGTCGTGTCGGCCACTTGGTACCCGCATACGGACCTCTTCAGAAAGCCGCGTTGAATCCGGTCGTAAGACCGTATCATTCCCATGTCCACCCCTAACCCGGGCTATGGACTGATGCATGCGTGTTCACCCCTGATCGGGTTATGAACTTATATATATAAAAATAACAAAACCCACGTGCATAGGAACGTAAGCGCCTCAGGGGTCAAATCCCCCTAGCCTCCTGTACCTTACTCCGGCAAAATTTTGGGAATTAACAGATCGAGATACGAGCCGAGGACTCACTCATGAGTGCCGAAAATGTATCCCTACGACTGGAAGGTACAACACCGACTATGGTCTGCTAGGACTAATGCAATTACCCAACCCCTTAATATGTCATTCTAACCCCAGCCTTACTCTAATCACTTTGGGTAAAGATAAGATTTGCTTCCACACTTGCCTATCAACCTCTGGCCCTAGCGATACCGGTCTGGCTCGCCACTTCCCCGGCTTGGAATTGTCCAGCATTACGGCCTACATTCACCCCTAACCTGGTAATGAATGTGTTCTCACCCCTGATCGGGCTATGAACTCATATTAATGGCACGGCTCGGATGTCCTACGCTTCGGCGGAAGTTTATAATGTAGGGTTGACAGATGCAGGATATCCCTTACCCTAGTGACTAACTCGAGTCACACACCCATGATGGGAGTCAACAACACCAACAATAGATACTAACATCCCTAGACAAGAGTTATCAACTCTAATAGTATACAAGGGAAAAGTCCTCATAATACTTAGTCAAAACCAAAGACTAGGCAATCTACAGGTTTCTGTCCGAATCTTAAAAAGGTCATAACTCTCTCAATACAACTCTGATTGGAGTGTACGAGCCCAATCCGAAAAGGTAAGATTCTAGACTACAACTTTCTAGTTGATCATAAACTCAAATTCCATCATTTAGATCCTCAAAATAGCCTCTCAAGCCTCAGCCTGTGTATTCCCAATACACGGGCTGCACCTTACCGGTAGCATAAAACATTGCTCACCTATCCGAACGCTACAAATCCAAGTTCTATGGAAAGGTGTGGATGTCCTCTACAAGTATCTAGTTGGCCATGAGTCCAAAATACACCAATAGATCACCCTAACACACACATCTCTCACAAAGGTACCAAGTCACACACTAGGACTTCCTAAATCAGAGCACTCAGCTCGATTTCTAGTTTCTATCCAGTATTGCAAAAATCACAGTAAATCAACCCTTTACTGGAATCACCTCAAATAGGTTTTGTTGGAAAGTTCTTGATGTCTACTACAAATCTCTAATAAAACAGTTCCTCAAATTTTGCTCTTAAGGAGCCTCAACTGTACAATCTCTACAGGGTATCAAAATTGGCTGAAACCAGCACAGTTCATGCTAATAAAATCATCTTAAATTCTATACTCATCCAAATGATACAAAATTTACAGTGATAAAATCAGAGATCATAATAAACAACATGCAAAAGGTTTCATGTCAAAAATCTAAGTATACACTGAGTTATACATAATTCAATTTAGCACAGAAATCAGCATGTTCTTCAGTTCAACTCTAGCTACTGTTTTAAAGATCAATTTTCCCCATACGTATAAATTCATCCAAATATTTTTCTGATTTTACTGTAGAATCTATATATAAGTGGGGATACAGGGTAAAAATTTCAGATTAATAACATGCTCAAATAAATTATGAAAATTCCAACAATATCAGTCATCCTGTTAACCAACTGCTGATTCTGCCTTACGACACAGTTCTACCATTAGATTTTATTAAAATATTAAACCTTCACAGAAAAATCCGAAATAAATCATGAATCATCTACACATGTATATGAACAATCTCCGAAAATTTTATGGTCTAATTCCTTGTGGTTTGCTCTCGGAAAAATCTTGAAATTAGCATTCAGATCAAGTTTCTAGTTCCAGTTTCTGATTTCATCTTTCAAACTTCTTAGATATTCATCCTAGCACTTACTACCATACATGCATGTAAGAATTAAATCAAGAGACAATAAGAAAGGTTTAGAGTAATTCCACACCCTGAGTTGATGAAGAGTAGTTGATCTCTTGAGCTTTCCTTCCCTTGAGAATCCCTCCTAAGGCTTCTTCTTCAATCTCTCTTCTTTCTCTCTTTCTCTTCTTTTTTTCCTTGGTTGAGTTCTGAAATTCCAGAGCAAGAGAAGTGGGAATGAGTGGTTTTTGATGGAGAAATGAAGGAGGAAAGAGGGGGAGAAGTGAGGCCGGATTTCAAGGAGGGGGTAGGATAGGGTGGTAGGGTGGTTTTGTGGTGGGATGTGTTGGCTGCCCATTTTGTTCTTAAATGGGTTCTTTTGAATGCGAGACGCGGGGTTTATCGAGCATACGCAATGTATATCTATCGTAGTATCATACGATGTTATATTTGCATAGGCGTCGTACCGAAAACTAGTGTTTATACCAGTATCGGTCCTCCACATTTTCGTGCATCTTTTACAAACCAATCCTCCAATGAATCGTCCCGCAACCCTAACCACACACTACGATAACAAAATCAACTAAAACACTGCAATCATATGCACGCATACAGACAATATACATATATACACATATATATAAGCATCGTACAATCTGGGGTGTTACATCTGACTGGGCTGAAAACCATCTAGCAGGTTGGAACGGTAAAGCCCTATTATTGGGAGGGAGAGTCACGCTTATTAACACAGTCCTCTCAAATCTTCCAACCTATTACCTATTCTTCTTTGAAATGCTGCGATGGGTAATTCTGAGAATTGACCGGACTCAAAAAAGGTTTTTATGGAAAGGGGCAGACCCAGATTGAGGCAGCTATCACCTTATCAGATGGGAGAAGGCATGCATGAAAAAGATACATGGAGGACTAGACATTATTGATGTTCGAGATATGAATCTTGCTCTACTGGGTAAATGGTGGTGGAAAGTATTTCACCCTAATGGAGAAGGGTGACAAGATTTTGTTCAGGAATATCTGCATGGGAATGGAACGAGAAATTTGGGCTTCAGGGTAGGCCCACATGTCTCCTAGTTCTGGAAAGGCATCGCTAAGGCCTATGAACGCTTCATTAGCTGTGCGACATCAGTTATCGGTAACGGCAGACTCACCAGATTCAAGTGGGATAAGTGGTGTGGTGATCACACACTTAGAGCCATGTTCCCTAATCTATATGATCATGCATCACAACCACACTACACGGTGGCCGCAGCCTGAAAAAGAGGCACCTGGAAACCACCCTTTAAACAATCGCTCGACCTAGGCTCTCAGCTTAGACTCAGGGAACTTCAGACCTACATCACCAACACTGGAATTAGTTGCTCTCAGGGTCCAGATAAGAAATCTTGGGGATTGGAAAATAACGGCACGTTCCCCGTTCACTTCCTGTATAACCGCATTCACTTTAGGGAATGTACCCCAAAGTGGTCATACGTCATTTGGAGGACGAAAGCACCGCTAAAAATCTAAGTTTTCTTATGGTTGGTGCTGAACGATGCAATTTTGACTAGAAAAAACCTCGTTAAATGCCAACCGAATGTGGATTCTCGTTGCGGGTTCCGTTACTCTACTCTAGTGACTAGAGACCACCTTTTTCTACAGTGTCCTAGGAGCAGAGCGGTACTCATTGAGGTACTCAGTGCCCTGGGGACGAATCAGTACCCTAGTGTATACGAGGACCTATGGGTAGGTTCAAAATTTGCTACTGAGAGAAGAGCTATGAGAGAAGCGTGGTATATCGCTATTGCTGCAACGACCTGGGTTCTTTGGCTAGACAGGAATAATTTTTATTTTCACAGTACTTGTAGTAATATTTCTGGTAATTTGACTCATATTATGCATTTTATTTCATTTTGGGCTAATGTGGCCGCAGCAGGTCCCGGGAGGAAGATAGCGAGTGTATTCCGGGTTGAGAATTTTGATGATGATAAAGTCGAGATCGGTCCGACCATCGACTGACAGCCAGCCGGGACTTTTACTATTGAAAGATATTTACCGCCCCAGGGTTTGTTGGGGAATATGATGTATTTTGTTTAAAGGCATGTATGTTGCGGCCATTCTAATCTTGTTTTGTCCCACCCACCATGTTTGGGGTGAAGTTTATGTACTTTTGTTATAATTGTAGGACCTTGTATTTGGCTCAGTACTCTGAGTTTGTTTTACTAATCCCTATCTCTTATTAATGAAACAGGGTGGCCATACTCCACCATTTCTTAAAAAAAAAAAAACTTCTTTAGCTTGTTCTTTGCTCTGAACTGCTTCATCCTCAAAAGGACAACACTATTTATAGGTTTATCAGATGATCCACCTTCCTTGATCCATGGATGCTTTACATAAAAAATGGGTAAAATAATTGTTAATCTCTTTCTTTTTTCTCTCTAAATCATTTACCTAGATAGATATGAAAGTTCATACTAACCCAGGACTTGGGCAGCAGTAATCCTTTTCTTTGGCTCTTGGGTAATCATCTTTCTAATTAGATCCTTGGCGTTGTTTGATATAGATGGCCATGGTGAACTTTCAAAGTCAATATCGCCTTCCACTATAGCATCAATATGGCCATGGTGAACTTTCAGCCAATTTCCGAATGGAATGAGAGTATACGTGTGTTGTCGCGGCCTTGTTAAAAAAAAGGAGTAAGAAAGAAAGAAAGAAAAACAATATTGATGTAATTTTCTTACTGATCGAGTGAAATCATTCTCATCCATGTAAGAATGTGGAATTTCTTTCTCGAACCGTCACGGAATGGACGTTATGGCAAAGAACAAGAAGAAAAGAGAATAAGGAATTTGTCCAATAGTCATAGCGATGCTTCTACATGTTGACATATGATCCAAATAAATCATTAAAATTGATATAGGATAAATTACGCAGCATCAATCAGAGCCCTCCGATCTCCTCTGGATCCTCCCCCTTGTGATCATTAGGCCAGCTACAGCCTAATGGGACTAAGCCAGCTCAGGCCCATGGGTAAACGGGTCCAACCCGGCCCACCAGGGATCCAGACCCGTTTACCCCTGCCTATAAATACTCCATCCCCTCCTCACTGTAAAAGGTAATCAAGATCTCCCCACCTGAACCCTACCTGCCCAGTCACTTTTCCAGTGACTGACTAGACTGTCGGAGGGCCTGTCGCCGAGACTTCTTCCAGTGTTCCGAGGCCATGTGCAGGTACATAAGACCCAACCGAATTGAGTTCCATGATCCGAGCTGAGCACCCGTCCTCCCTTTCGAGCCCCTCTGCGCTCCTGCTCCCGAACCACTCCCGCTACCTAGGGTCGGACCGATGCCAGTACTACGTAGGGACTTCCACCATACAAATTGAGAGAGCCCACACCGGTTGCCCCCACGCTCCAAAAACAAACTGCATCAGGTTGGCGCCGTCTGTGGGAAACTTTGGCCTCCTCAGTACTATCGTCCCTTCGAGCCCAGTCAGAGTCATCACCTTGGGCCAGGCTTCTCCATGGCTCCCAAGCCCCGGAGGGCTGTCACTTCGGCACGACATCCGGACCTCAACCATCATAGCCTTTGATTTACGCTGCGTCATCTCGGACAAGCAGGCCAGCTGGACGAGGGAAGAGGCCGCTTCCATTTCGGCCTCGAACCATCACCGTCAGTCTTCCCAGGCGCACAATCCCTCGCAGAACCCGGGGGGACAAGCCCCCATCACGAAGGTCGAATTCCAGAACTTCCGAGAGGAGATCCTTCAAGCCATACGTAACGGTCCAGCTACCGAGGTCTACTGCAGCTCCGCCCACACGTCAGCAACGGGAGCCGGCTAGTCCCGCGGATCGACTCGTTCCCAGGAAGCGGCAAACCCCGTCCTTCGTCGATTGGAAGAAATGGAGAACCGCCTCACCCACCTTGGCGAGGGCGGGCCGACGCAGGTTCGCGTCCATCGTCCGACCAGACCGCCTTTCTCTCCCCAAATCCTTGAAGCTGAGATTCCTCAAAACTTCAGACCGCCTCAGTTCGAGACCTACAATGGCAAGGGTGATCCAGCTAATCACATGGAAGGGTTTAAGACCCTCATGATGATTCACAGCACTGCGGATCTCCTCCTCTGCTGCGCCTTCGAAGCTACCCTCCTGGGCCCGGCTCGGAAGTGGTTCTCCAAACTCGCCCCTAGCTCGCTCTTCTCCTTCGAGCAGCTGGAGGCGGGTTTCCTTGCCCACTTCGTGACAAAAAGGAAGGTAGAGAAGACGAGCTCTTCCCTTCTGGACCTCAAACAGAAGGACGGGGAACCCCTCTAGAAGTTCGTTCGGAGGTTTACCTCGAAGGCGAGGTCAGTTTCCTCCCTCAACGCAGGGGTCGCTTCCTCCGTCTTCCGACACAACGTCCGCCACGCCCAGCTCAAGGCTTCGTTGGACAAAAAGCCGCTCTTGGACTTCCCCAACCTACTCAACAGGGTCGAGAAGTATATCCGAGCTGAGGAGGCCCTCAATCTCGAAGGCTCAAAAAGAAGCCACTGCCAGGGGAAAGCGCAAGGTCGATGATGCCGAGCCCTTCAAAAGACCCAGTAAAGAGGCGACTGGTCCTAAGAGGGTCCCCTAGTCCCCCAGTTTGAAAGATATATGCCTCTGACTCAGAATATCTCGGCGATTCTAATGGAGATCGAGGAAAAGGGGGTCGTACGGTTCCCTTCTCGACCACCCAACATTGACAAGAAGCGAGACCAGAGGTTCTACTATCGTTTTCACCGAGATACCAGGCACGACACAGATCACTGCCGAGCTCTCAAAGCTGAGATCGAAGCCCTTATACAGTGACGGTACCTGAAGGAATTCACCCGGGTCAACAACAGAGACCGAAGAGAACCGAGGAGCCCGAGGCGTTCGCCTCCCCCTCGAACAAACGGTCAACGACCTGATCGAAATCCGGAGCCCAAAGAAACCGGCGGACATGCCATCCTCCATTGCGTCCATGGCAGACCCATGGGGGGGGATCTAGGACTTCTCGGAAAGCCTTTATTCGAGAGGTCAACTCCGTTCTTGACCATCCCTCCCCTCGAATTTAGCAGCGGGTGGTCTCCTTCTCAGGGGAGGACCTCGAAGGCATTCGGCTCCCACACTGTGACGCCCTCGTCATCAGCCTCGATATGGCCAACTTCCAGGTTTGCCGAATCCTGGTAGACAACGGCAGCTTGGTCAACATTCTTTTGTTAGAAGCATTTGAGAACCTCAAGCTTCCCCGAGAAAAGCTGAAGCCGGCCAGTTACACCCTTCACGGATTTTCTATCGTCCCAGTGCAGATTGAGGGAATTGTAATACTAGACATGACCGCAGGAACGGCCCCCGTCCTCCGAACCGAGTCAATGGACTTTATGGTTGTTAACATCAAGGCAGCCTACAATGCCATACTCGGCCGACCTGGGCTCTATTCGCTACAAGCCGTCCCCTCCGCCTATCATCTGAAGCTGAAGTTCCCAACCGACAACGGTGTTGGGGTTATTCGGGGCAACCAGGAATCGACACGATCGTGCTACATGACCGCGATCGGGGGCGATGTGTTTCCCCTCGACGCCGTCGAACACCCACTTGAAGAGAGTCGTCCCAAGTCAGAACCCGCAGACAAATTGGAGGAAGTCTCCTTCGGAGCCAAGGATGAGTCCAAATGGTTCCGTGTTAGTTGAACCCTATCTCCCGAATGAAGCCGGATATGATCAATTGCATCCGCCGAAATGTCAACCTCTTCGCTTGGACACCGTCCGACATGCCTAGGATTTCTGAAGACTTAATCATGCACCGACTGAGCGTCGTCCCTGGCTCCAAGCCAGTGCAATAGAAGTGCCGCAAGTTCGCCCCAAAGAGGCAACAGGCAGTGAAAGCAGAGGTAGATAAGTTGTTATCTGCCCGATTCATTCAAGAAGTCAGCTACCCTGAGTGGCTGGCTAATGTTGTAATGGTGAAAAAGGCTAGCGGCACTTGGAGGATCTGTATTGACTTTACCAACCTCAACAAGGCATGCCCCAATGATCCTTTTCCACTTCCCAGCATAGACGCGCTGATCGACGCGACGTCAGGTCATGAGCTCTTAACTTTCATGGACACCTTCTCAGGTTGTAATCAGATTCGGATGTTTCCTTTGGACATTGCCAAGACATCCTTCGTCACCGACCAGGGCCTCTACTTCTACCGAGTCATGCCCTTCGGGCTCAAGAACGCTGGGGCCACCTACCAGAGGCTCGTCAACCGAGTCTTCAAGAGCAAAATCGGTCGGAACATGGAGGTCTACGTCGATGATATGCTTGTCAAAAGCCGACGAGGGAAGGATCATGTTACCGACCTCGAGGAAGCCTTCGGCGTCCTTTGGTCTCACAACATAAGGCTCAACCCTGCCAAGTGCGCATTCGGCATCTTATCCGGGAAGTTCTTGGGGTTCGTTGTCAGCCAGCGCAGCATAGAAGCTAACCGCAAGAAGATCTAGGCCATCATCGACATGGCCCCGCCCCGGAACGTCAAGGAAGTTCAACGGCTCACGGGTAGACTAGCGGCCAACGGCCACTTCCTCTCCAGTTCAGGTGAGAAGTCCCTCCCGTTCTTCAAAGCCCTGCGGGGGACGAAAGGATTCGAGTGGGGCGAGCCACAGCAACAAGCATTCGACCAATTAAAGTCCTACCCCGCCAATCCCCCGCTTCTAAGCAAGCCCGAACCCGGCGAACCCCTCTTCCTCTACCTCTCGGCCTCGAAAAGCGTGCTCAGTGCCGTGCTCGTCCGAGAAAAAGATGGTGTTCAAAAACCTCTGTACTATGTAAGCAAGGTTCTGCTTTTAGTCGATACCAGATATGCGAGGATGGAGAAGATGGCTTATGCACTGATAACAGCGGCCCGTAAGCTCCAACCCTATTTCCAGGCCCACTCTATTCAAGTCCTCACGGACCAGCCCCTAAAGACCGTCCTCCACAAGTCATAGAGTTTCGGCTGCCAGGTCAAGTGGTCGATCGAGCTGAACCAACATAACATCAGATATCAGCCCAGGACGGCGATCAAAGGGCAAGCACTCGCCGAATTTATCACGGAATGCACCATTTCCGAACCATCTGTCACCCCGGAGACCGACCCAATGTGGGAGGTCTATGTCGACGGTTCGTCTTGCGAAGGAGGGAGCGGAGCAGGCGTCATATTAAAGGGCCCCGATAATTTTGTCCTCCAATATTCTCTCCGGCTAAACTTTCCGGCCTTAAACAATGAGGCAGAGTACAAAGCTATGATCGCAGGGCTCACCCTCGCACACAAGGTCGGATCCAGACACATCAAGGCTTTCAGTGACTCCCAGCTCATGGTCAACCAGATCACCAGGGAGTACGAAGCTCGTAACGCTCGGATGGTGCAATACTTGGCGGTGGTCCATAGCCTCCTATCCTCCTTCGAATCACATTCGGTGGAACGCATCCCCCGAGAACTGAATGCCCAGGATTCATTGTCGAAGCTTGCCTCATCGTCCTTCGAGGGTCTCGACCGTACCGTTCTGATCGAGGTCCTCCTCCAACCAAGCATCGACCGCCCTGAAGCTTCCTGCCTCAACACCGATCTCCAACCCAACAACTGGATGACGTCCATCCTAAGATTCCTCTCGGAAGGCGAGCTCCCTCAAGACCGATCCGAGGCAAGAAGGATCATAGTCTGATCCGAGAGATTCACCCTGATCGACGGAATGTTGTTCAAGCACTCGTACGCGGTGGCCGACAGCACACCCTACCTCCGCTGCCTAGCATCGGATGAAGCCAAGTATGCCTTGAAGGAATTGCACGAAGGAATCAGTGGATGTCACATGGGGAGCAGGTCGCTCGCCCGAAAAGCCCTAAACCATGGATATTACTAGCCGACCATGTTGCAAGACGTGCAAGACCTCATAAAAAGGTGCGGCCCCTGTCAAAGGTTTTCTTCAGTAAAGAGACTCCCGCAGGCCAACCTCCGGTCGCTGGCCAGTCCGACCCCCTTCGCCATGTGGGGGATGGACCTAGTTGGCCCCTTTCCTCAAGCAACAGGCCAAAGAAAGTTCCTGGTGGTGGCCATCGACTACTTTACCAAGTGGATCGAAGCCGAACCCCTGGCCTCAATCACCAAGCATTAAACTCAGCAATTCTTCTGGAAGCACATCATGTCGGTTCGGGATCCCTCAGATGCTCATCACCGACAACAGGACTCAATTCACCGGCAAGAATTTCCTAAAGTTTTGCGAGGACATTGGGGTCCAACAGCGCTTCTCGGCCATATGCCACCCTCAATCAAACGGCCAAGCTGAAAATGCCAACCGCCAAATCCTCGATGGCTTCAAAAGGCGATTGGACAATTCTCCTGAGGGGCTCTGGGTCGACGAGCTTCCGAGCGTCCTCTGGGCACACCGGACGACGAAGAGGATACCCATGGGCGAGTTGCCCTTCAACCTAACCTACGGTACCGAGGCAGTCATCCCTGTGGATATCGGTCTATCGTCCCCCAGAATAATGACCTTCAATGAAAACGGCAACTCAGTGGGTCTCAGGGCTAACCTGGACCTACTCAACGAGGTTAGGGAAAAGTTCGTCGTCCGGAGGAGTATCTACCAGCAGCGGATCGAGAAGTTCTATAACCAAAAGGTCTGACCCACTAACATCTAGAAGGGTGATCTCGTCCTCAGGAAACTAGCAGTCTCGGACTCCAGCAAGAAGAGAAAGTTAGCCCCTAATTGGGAGGGCCCTACAGGGTTAGCGAAGTAGTGCGCCCCGACACCTACCGATTCACTGACATAGGGGGCACTCCTATCAAGAGGCCCTGGAATGCGGAGCAACTCATCAAGTACCTCGAGAGAGAGGACTGAAGCCTTTTTGTAACCAAACATGTGTAACCAGCTTTGTGTATAAGAATGTCTGTTCCTTTATCAAAATTTGTTAGCTCAGATTCTGAGTAGACCCCCTATGTAACCCCACCAAGCCTCGATGCCATATGGCGAACTCGGGCACATGGGTAGCTTTCTCGAGCTAAGGCAATGGGGCCCAACGCTATCCGCCAACCCCCAAGCCTCGATGTCGTATGGCGAACTCGAGCACATGGATAGCTTTCTCAAGCTAAGCAATGGGGCCCAGCGCTCTCTGCCGACCCCCAAGCCTCGATGCCGTATGGCGAACTTGAGCACATGGGTAGCTTTCTCAAGCTAAGGCAATGTGGCCCAGCGCTCTCCGCCGACCCCCAAGCCTCGACACCGTATGGCGAATTCGAGCACTTGGGTAGCTTTCTCAAGCTAAGGCAATGGGGCCCAGCGCTCTCCGCTGACTCCCAAGCCTCGACGCCGTATGGCGAACTCGAGCACATGAGTAGCTTTCTCAAGCTAGGTAATGAGGCCCAGCGCTCTCCGCTGACCCCCAAGCCTCGACGCCGTATGGCGAACTCGAGCATCTGGGTAGCTCTCTCAAACTAAGGCAATGGGGTCCAACGCTCTCCACCGACCCCCAAGCCTCGACGCCGTAGGGCGAACTCGAGCACATAAGTAGCTTTCTCAAGCTAAGACAATAGGGCCCAGCGCTCTCTGCCGACCCCCAAGCCTCGACACCGTATGGCGAACTCGAGCACTTGGGTAGCTTTCTCATGCTAAGGCAATGGGACCCAGTGCTCTCCACCGACCCCCAAGCCGGCGAACTCGAGCACATGGATAGCTTTTTCAAGCTAAGGCAATAGGGCCCAGCGCTCTCCGCCGACCCCCAAGTCTCGATACCGTATGGCAAACTCGAGCACATGGGTAGCTTTCCCAAGCTAAGGCAATGGGGCCCAGCGCTCTCCGTCGACCCCCAAGCCTCGATGCCGTTTGGCGAACTCGAGCACATGGGTAGCTCTCTTAATCTAAGGCAATGGGGCCCAGGAATCTCCGCCGACCCCCAAGCCTCGACGCCGTATGGCGAACTCGAGCACCCGGGTAGCTATCTCAAGCTAAGGTAATGGGGCCCAGCGCTCTCCGCCGACCCCCAAACATCAATGCCGCATGGCAAACTCGAGCACATGGGTAGCTTTCTCAAGCTAAGGCAATGGGGTCCAGCGCTCTCCGCCAACCCCCAAGCCTCGACGCCATATGGCGAACTCGAGCACCTAGGTAGCTTTCTCAAGCTAAGGCAATGGGGCCCAGTGCTCTCTGCCGACCCCCAAGCCTCGACGCCATATGGCGAACTCGAGCACATGGGTAGCTTTCTCAAGCTAAGACAATGGGGCCCAACGCTCTCCGTCGACCTCCAAGTCTCGACGCCGTATGACAAACTCGAGCATCTGGGTAGCTTTTTCAAGCTAAGGCAATGAGGCCCAGCGCTCTCCACCGACCTCCAAGCCTCGATGCCATATGTCGAGCACCTGAATAGCTTTCCCAAGCTAAGGCATTAGGGTCTGGCGCTCCCCGCCGATCCCCCAATTCCCGACTTCAGCCATCCGGCCTATTCGAAAGTTTACTATTAAAGGTTTAGGGCGCTCACCCTCAGGCAAACACCCCGGGCCCCGGGCCCCGAGTCTTTGGTCGGCTCACCTCTCACCCGCGAACAACCTGGGGTTTATGACCCAGAGTCCAAAACCTCGAATTGTTCGAGGGCGGCAGGGGGGCCACCGATCTGGGGCCCTCGCTGAACCCTGCGAGTATCTTGGAGCACCAGGCTCCGGATCTTTGGTCGACCCACCTCTCACCCTCGAACAGCTCGGGGTTCACAGCCCTTAGAACCGAAACCCCGAATTGTTCGAGGGCGGAAGGGAAGTCACTAACCCCAGACCCTCGCCCACAGGACCTCGGTCGGCACACCTCCCACACTTTAGCAAGTTTGGGTAGATTCGAGGTCTAGGACCTAGATCTACTCAAAAATGCTCGAGTATGGAAGAGGAGCCACCGACCCTATATCCTCGCCCAAAAAGGATCCCCTGAGGTCCCAGACCTTTGGTCGGCACACCTCTCACACTCTAGCAAGTTTGGGCAGATCCCCGAGGTCTAGGACATAGGATCTACCCAAAATGGTAGAGTATGGCAGGGGAGCCACCGGTCAGGGACTCGCGGCCAAAAAATTCCGAGGTGGGGTGCCCGCCCATGGCAAGCACCCAAAAAATTGTTCTCTGATGAGTTTCTGATGAGTTTCTGATGAGGGGATGGGGGTTTTATAGCCCCCTGAGCAGCCATTAATGACATCGGAAGTTGAAACGGCGGAAGTCAAAGCAGTGCCTCATTAATTGGTGTGGGAAGGCAAAATGTCGTCTCATTAATAACGTTGGGAAACGGCCCAATACTCCGACCGCCTTAGGCTCCTCTCCCTCGCCGTCTCCGTGTTCGGAGCCGACTGCAGCTCCCATCAAGCAGATCAATCCTCAGGGCCAACTGAATCCAAATCGAGCCCTAACACTAATCCTCAACGCACGCTCAGTAACAAGTTCAGACGGATCGAAAATCTTATTATTTATTATAACTCCCCAAGGAGGGCACAATACAAGGTGTACCCTTTATTACAATGAAAGCCTCATCCTCTCGAATCCCGTCAAGCGACTCGGTTCCACCGCATGCCCTGCCAAGCCCCTAGGATCTGCTACAGAGGACACTCCGTCCACAGAACTCTGAGCATCGCCCGGCCTCACATACTCCAACCGTAGGGTTGGGGACGGTTCGCGCCTCAAAGAAGCCTAGATCGCCAAAGGGACCGACCTTCCCAGCATTGTTTTATAACGCTGAATCTCGATCTCTTTCTCCACAATGACTTCACGAAGGAGCGACTCCGATGTAGGCCTCTACACCGAAGCACTCGATATGAAAAATCCGAGGCCCGCACCACCGAGGTCTCGGTCGACTATCGCCTTCTTCAACTGAGCCAACTCCGCGCTCAGCTCCTCTGACTTGTTCCGAAAATAATGGAAGACAGCGTCGTGATCACGAGCTTCCCTCCGATACCTGTCAGGGGAGGACTCCAATACCTTGATCTTACTCCGAAGTCACGTCACCTTGGATCGTCGAGGATCAGCCCCGGCAAGAAGAGCCAACATCTGATGGAAGCAAAATGAATCGAAAAATTACACAAGTTTAAGAGGGTCGGAAAAACTTCAACAGCCGACCCCAAAAGAAAAACAAAGGTGAAGGGTAAAACAGTTGGCCCACGAAAAATCTTTGTAATAAATTATCAATCTGTTTACAAAATGTTGCGGTGGCCAGTCCGCGGTCGGCAAAATACTTTGAAGTAGACAACAAAAAAAAGAATAAGAAGGAAAAAAAACAACTACGACTACAAGCCCACCTCTCCCTCGGCTCCGGCGATGGCAACGGGGTCAGCCACCGGGTTGGCACTCCCCCCTCCGACTCCGCCATCCCCCTCGCCCGGCGCCTCGTGCTCGGGGGTCTTCGGCATCTCCTCGACCTCCATGTCGTAGTCAAAGTGCGACACGTCCAAGGTTGAGAAGAAGTGCTTGATATGGTCCATCGCCTTGGCGTACACCTCATTCTGCACCTCGATGACCATGTCTTGGGCCTTTGTGATCAGCGCTGCCTTCTCGGCCTCAAACCCCTTCTTCAACACCGCCTCCCTCTTGAGCGCATCGGCCTCCATCGAGGCCAGGTCGGCCTTCAGAGCCTGCTCCCATTTCATCGAGGCTTCCAAGCTGATCTTCAGATCAACCATCTCGTGCTTGTAGCGATTGGTCTGGCTCCTCTCATACTTCAGCTCCATCTCGTGAAGCTGCCTTACCTGGTTCCCCGACATACAGGCCTACAGCCGAGGTCAAGACACTTGGGTAAAAATGAAGTTCTTAGAAATCAATACAAGGAAGATAAAACCGAAGGCCTCATGGACTTACCTGCACGCTGGCCTGAGCCCACCTCATGTAAGCTACCTCGGAGGTGTCGTCCCCCATGCTCTGCCGATCGCGGGGCGTGGCCATCTTGTCCACGAACTCCATGGAGACGAAAGCCTCGGTTAGGGAGTCCTCCTGGCCAATAGACCAGTCCAGGGCCCACGATCGCAGTCCCTCCTCCCCAACCATAGCTTCGACATCAGCACGAAGAGGAAGGAGGTGACCCTGCGAGACTTCCGCCGCTTTCGAGGCCCCTTTGCTCGGCACGAGGGAGACCTCCTTCGGTTGGCTCGACTTCTGTTTCTTCGTCTTCGGCTCGGAAGGAGCCTCGGAGGTCGTTCGCGGAGGAGCCGCTGCTTGCTTTCCCTTCTCGGACTGTTCCGCCTTCTCCCTCTTCAGGGCCAGCCTCCTCGCCTTAATAGCCTCGGGATTCATCTCTGCGAAAAAACCCATTAACAAGCGATAAGCACAAAAGAGAAATACAGAAATAAAAATGAACGAAAAACGTACGGGGCGGGGCGGGGCTCAGTCCGGCTCGGATTAGGTGACTCTCCGTCACTTTTGGCCAACTGATACTGTGCCTCTTCCAGAAACACTCCACAAAGGTCCATTCCTCGGCCGAGAGATCTCCCTTCTTCGGCCCCTTGAAGTTCGGCTTGTAGAAATTCCACTTTGTTGGAATGTCCCACTGGTCCTCGTTCCGAATGACGAAGTACTTTCTCTTCCTCTACTTTATTGAGTCTGGATGTCCGTGCACGACCCTGCATCCGCTCCGAGGTGACACGTAATATATCCCCTAGAACTTGTCGGACGAGCTGACCCCCAACATAGCTCGGAAGACACTCAACCGCAGCGGTACCTTCTACTCCGAACACAACAATATGAAGCTCACTATCTGCTTCCTGGAATTCGGCCAAACTGCATCGGACACAGCGAGGACCAATTGAGAACATCCCGGATGAAGGGATGGATTGGCAGCCTCAACCCTGAGGAGAATGCATCCGCAGGGAAGATATAGTACCATGGTGCCAACGGGTCGGTCGGCCGAAGACCAGCGCTCGGGACCATCAGTTCGTACTCCTTGCCAATGAAGAAACTCGCACGAATGACCAAGAGATCCTCCCCCTTCAAGATCGTGGGGGTACTGTCCATCTTGACCCTCACCCGGCTCAGCGATGAGGGCTGCACCCCATAAAGAACCTTATCCCCTACGTCGTCCGGATAGTTCCTGATAGACCGAGGCTATGGCAAAAATGGGACCCTCAAATTCCGAGGTGCAATCGTCTTATCAGGGCTACTTGGGAGGGTCACCCTCACCCTATTCTTCCGAACCTTGCGAGCCTTCTCGGGCAACGAGGTCGCCAACGGCTCGTGGGCGGAGGCTCTCGGGGGGAGTCCGTCCCCCCGACCAGACCACCCTCGGCCTCACCCTCTCCTTCCTTCCTTTCTTCACCCTCCTCTTCACCCTCGTTCTCGGCAACCTCCTCGTCCGAGCTACTACTCTCCACGACGAAGGGTTTTCGAGTCCGCAGAGGCCGCACGACTAACTCCTCTTCTGGCTCGTCCCACGAGGTCGAAGCTTCCGGGGCACCTGAAGAGGTGGTGGAATCCATTAGCCCTGTGTGAACGTAGCTGTCGGAGGTAAAGACAAAGGAACCGGACTGAGCCCTAGACATGACTAAAAGAACTAACCGGTGACTTGGTCGGAAAAGTGGCCGGAAAACTGGTCGACGGTGACGGAAAGCACTAAAGAGAGAAGCTCTGAATCATAGCGAGAGAAAGCGAAAGTAAGAAATGAGAAAGGGGGGAGGGCCGAGTATATATAGAGGAGTGGGACCCCTCGATTTTCGTGAGAATCAGTTACAGTAACTACCTCGATTCTCACGAAAGCGGTTACTGTTACTCCTCGATTCTCACGAAAAAATGGTTCACCTAACGGCTATGGGAATCTCTGAGCCGCCCGTCCTTCCAATCACCTACAGCCTCGACGGTGACCTGCATCTCGAGCATAGGGGTAGCTTCAACAGGCCAAGTCCTTTGGCCTCGCTTGTCCTTCCGATCCCCTACAACCTCGACGATCGACCTGCATCTCGAGCACAGGGGTAGCTTCAATAGGCCAAGTCCTTTGGCCTCGCTCGTCCTTCCGACCCCCTACAGCCTCGACGATCTATCTACATCTCGAGCACAGGGGCAGCTTTAACAGGCCAAGTCATTTGGCCTCGCTCGTCCTTCCGATCCCTTACAGCCTCGACGGTCGACCTGCATCTCGAGCACAGGGGTAGCTTCAACAAGCCAAGTCCTTTGGCCTCACCCGTCCTTCCGACCCGCTACAACCTCGACGGTCGACCGGCATCTCAAGCACAGAGGTAGCTTCAATAGGCCAAGTCCTTTGGCCTCACCCATCCTTCTGACCCCCTACAGCCTCGATGGTCTACCTGCATCTCGAGCACAGGGGTAGTTTCAACAGGCCAAGTCCTTTGGCCTCGCCCGTCCTTCCGACCCCCTACAGCCTCGACGGTCGACCTGCATCTCGAGCACAGGGGTAGCTTCAATAGACCAAGTCATTTGGCCTTGCCCGTCCTTCTGACCCCCTACAGCCTCGACGGTCTACCTGCATCTCGAGCACAGGGGTAGCTTCAACAGGCCAAGTCCTTTGGCCTCGCCCGTCCTTCCGTGTAACGCCCCGAATCCCAAATTACTGAATTCGAGATGTTCTACAGGATCTTTTCGCTTCCTTCACATACACTTTTACAAGGAATTTTAAAACTTTTCTTTTACATCAGAGTTTACAACACATTACATTTGAATTTACACAGCGGAAGCAAAATATACAATATTTACATAAATGAACAACAACATAATGAACTCTTTATGCATCCATTCCTCTTACATGTAATTATATCCTGCATAAAAATTGTGGGTACGTCAGTTTATTCAACCGACGATAATTATACATGGCCATCCTCTCTACGCCAGAAACAGTATAATGAATCTCATTTCTTACAAATCACAAACTTGTTCAACATAAGCATGCAAATAAGAGGGAACTTTTAATGATGTCGTGTCGTGATTGTGCACTTAAATCCTTAATGCAATTTATTTAATTAACATGACACTAATGCGCACTTGTTCGAATTCTATGCATCCCATACTACATAGGTTCGAGGGCAAGCCTCTTAATCGATCTTCATTTTTGTAGGGTTCAATCCCCCGCCATGACTTATTCTACTTCTGTAATTCCAATGAGTATCCTAGATGAATCTATGAGTACAAGCATGTATCCTGGCCCCTGGAGTAGAATTTCGCGCCATGTCTTGACTCGTCAAGCATGCATTCTGCGACAATTCAGCCTCCTCCCTGAACACACTCCTCTTGCAGTCACCAAAACATCCCACAAGCGTGACTAGAGTCCGATCATTACTGAGTTGTGCCCGCGCCATGTCTTGACGCATCAAGCATGCATTCTGCGGCTCACACACCCGCACCGTACCCTAGCTCTCATACTCATGTTTTTCTCTCACCTTCATCACCTCCACACTATGTATTTAAGTTACATTAGAATCATGAATAAAAATCAAGCTCTAGAGTTAGCCTCTCCATCAACCGGACTTATCATTTCATTTCACTTGACCAACCTGGTCTAATTCTCAATATCATTTCATTCACTGCCGGGGAGGCTTAGCTACTCTTTGTTCAATTTCAAATTCACAATATCCAATGGAGCATCATCAGCTCATAATTCATTTTAGAGTCTCACAGACTTTCTCATCATGATTTAGCCTTTCATAATTATTCATTTAATTCTCAATTCTCATCTATGATTCATTTCACATAATTCATACAGCCATAAACAGAGTCCATCGATTCAAATCATACAGTTCATAATTACCAAGAGCAGAATAACATGAAGCTCAATTATATCCAAGTACACTCTGTACAGTCGACTTGGAAGAATACCAGTCGACTCATACAGTCACACAGTATCATCACAATTGCTCGGGATAGTCGACTGTTGTACACCACCAGTCGCCTGTCCCGCACTTTTCATATTCACCATATTGTTCTCGTGACAGTCGACTGTTCATCAATCAGCCGTCTGTCTTGGAGATTTCAACAGCAAAATTTCTAAGTCCAGATCAGTCGACTTGCTACATGCATCGGTCGACTGGACAGATCCATTTCAATTAGGGAATTTATTTACAGTTCTTACGTGTACTTGCATCATGATATCAATTAACAGTATATATCAATTCATGTTTCATAAACAGAGTTCCTCTTGTTCAGTAGCATTCATAGCACAATTTTCCCAGTTATTAACATGCTCTTTTAGAGAAAACTACTCTAAACATGCATTCACATTGCTCATACTTACTTACGACAATGGGGATATAAATTTCAAGTCATCATCATGGGTCTACATAAATAGAATATCTTTATTCAGGGAACTTTCAAACAGTCACATTCAGAACGAAGCACCAGTCGACCTAACACCAAGTCAGTCGACTGCGCCGACAACTTCAGATATTTATCACCTTGAGTTCTTTTTATTTGTTTACCTTCCCTCCATCATATGTGTCATAGGGAAAACATACATTTAATAATCACGCCATCATGGCTATTCATACACATCAGCATATTATGAAAAAGTAATGTCTCGTACCAGTCGGCTGGCTCATATGGCAGTCGACTGTACCGACAGTCTCGCCTCAAATTTAATAGCATGTTCAAGCAATTTCTACCGCATTCAATTCTCTTTATAACATGGTATCAATCATGACAAATATAGCATTATTCCTATGTTAGAAGTCCTGAGAAACACCCACCTTTTATGAAGAAAAATAACGAAATCCCGCAAGTCCTTCAATATAGCGCAGCACTTCTTGTTCCTTTGTTCCACTCCGACTCCTCAGCAATGCTGCTTGCCTCCACAGGAAACTCCCACACAACTCACAGATACTCTCTATAATCTCAGGAAATTTTAGTGTAAAAGAGATAGGGAATAGGAGGGCGTATTTATATTAGAAGATAAATAGGATGAAGGGTTGAGATCTATTAGGGAGTTGGAGGATTAAGGGCTGAGATTGATTTGGGGGTTGTAAAAACTACCCACAACTCAGGATAACTACCCATGATCCTAGCCACTTCTCTTCCCAAAACCGGCCAAGGATTTGTGCCTAATACACGTGTACATTGAGTGCACGTGTAAGCACAAGTCACACACAAATATACCCGGAATTTAATGGAGAAAGAAATGTTACATTACAAGTTATAGAAGATAATAAGAGGGTTTAAAATTCAATTTGGGCCAAAATAAATTTATTAAAAGAAAATAAGCAAATTAACATTGGGCTTTAAGGCAAGTATTTTATAGGGAAAAATATAATTTATTCATCATGGAATAATAGCCACATGCTACACAAGCATACTATAAAAGAGAAATAATCTTTAAATATTTAGGAAAAAGTCGGGGTATTACATCACTCCCTCCTTAGAATAGTTCCGTCCCCGGAACTACAGCCAAGAACGAGAAGAAGAAAACACAACAACAAGAGATACAAAAATATAAAGATACAAAATACAAAATACAATCAACAAGACAATCAAGCAAAAAGCTCAGGATAGTCCTTCAACATATTCTCCTCAGATTCCCAAGTAGCCTCTTCAACCAAGTGGTTTCTCCATACTACCTTGACCATCGGTATCGTCTTATTCCTCAAGACCTTCTCCCTACGGTCAACAATCTCAGCAGGAGTCTCGATGTAATTCAGGTCTAACTGCAAACCTTCCGGCACTTCAGGCAAATGATGACTCGGGTCTGGAATATAACCTCTCAACATCGACACATGGAAGACATTGTGCACCTGAGACAACTCTTCCGGTAATTCAAGCCGGTAAGCAGTTTTCCCGATCCTTTTCAATATCTTATATGGGCCTATAAATCTCGGGGCTAACTTCCCGCCTTTGCCAAACCGAACCACACCTTTACTGGGTGATACCTTCAGAAAGACGAAGTCACCAACCTCAAACTCAAGGTCCCTTCTCCGGTTGTCTGCATAGCTTTTCTGCCTGCTCTGAGCTTCCACCAACCTCTTCCTGATCAGATCAATCTTCTCAGAAGTCAGCTGCACAAGCTCAGGACCAAACAACTGACGCTCCCCAACCTCATACCAACACACAGGAGTCCTGCACTTCCTGCCATACAAAGCTTCATACGGCGCCATCCCGATGCTAGCCTGAAAACTGTTGTTGTAGGCAAACTCTACCAAAGGTAAATGCCTTTCCCAACTGCCTCCGAAGTCTAGTATACAACACCGAAGCATATCCTCAAGAATACGGTTGACTCTCTCGGTCTGCCCATCGGTCTGTGGATGAAAAGCAGTGCTGAAATCTGTCTTGGTACCCAAAGCTGCCTGAAGACTCCTCCAGAAATGCGAAGTAAACCGCGCATCTCGATCAGACACAATAGTCGAAGGAACGCCATGAAGTCGGACAATCTCACCAACATACAACTCAGCCAACTTGTCCATCGAAGCCGTGAGTTTCATCGCCAAAAAGTGAGCGGACTTGGTAAGTCGATCGACTATAACCCAAATAGCATCATTGCCTTTAGAACTCTTAGGCAATCCCGTAATGAAATCCATACTGATGTTGCCCCACTTCCATTCCGGAATAGGTAACGGCTGTAATAGACCTCCGGGTCTCTGATTTTCGGCTTTGACTTGCTGACAAACCTCACACCTCGCGACAAATTCGGCCACATCCCGCTTCAAACCTGACCACCAGAAATGCTGCTTGATGTCTTTGTACATCTTAGTACTCCCAGGATGTACTGACAAAAGAGTAGCATGCGCCTCCTGAAGAATACTCTCTTTCAGGTCTGCCTGATCTGGAACACACAGCCTATCTCCGAACCACAGCACTCCATCCCTGGTCTGAAATCCGGGCAACCTGCCAGCACTAACCTGCTCCTTCATCTCCAAAATATCAGCATCAACTTCCTGACTTGCAATGATCCTTGCATTCAAAGTAGGCTGAAGCTTCAACTGAGATAAAGATGCTCCCAATCCTTGCAAGACAACTTCAATACCTGCTCGATCCAACTCCTCAATCAGATGCCTCTGAGTCGTAATCAAGCTGGCTAAACTGCTCTTGCGACTAAGTGCATCAGCAACAACATTAGCCTTTCCAGGATGATACTTGATCTCAGGTCGCATATCCTCGAGCACTTCCAGCCATCTCCGCTGTCTTAGATTGAGATCCCTTTGCTGGTAGATATACTTCAAGCTCTTATGATCCGTGTACATGCTCAACTTCTCACCATACACGTAGTGTCTCCATTGCTTCAAAGCAAAGATAATCGCAGCCAGCTCTAGATCATGAGTCGGATAATTCTTCTCATGCGGTCGTAGTTGCCTAGACCCATAAGCGATTACTTTACCCTCTTGCATTAAGACACATCCAAGCCCCCGATGTGAAGCATCGCTATAGACATCATACTCAACTCCTGCTCTAGGCAAGGCCAAAATAGGTGCAGTAGTCAGTCTTTCCTTCAACTCCTGAAAACTCGCCTCACATTGCTCGGTCCACTTGAAGCTCACATTCTTCTTGGTCAACTCGGTAAGCGGTACAGCTATCTGAGCATAACCTTGAATGAATCGCCGATAATACCCAGTCATCCCAAGGAAACTTCTGACTTCCTTCACTGTAGTAGGCCTAGCCCAATCTCTCACTGCCTCTATCTTCTGAGGGTCAGTTGCCACTCCCTCCTTAGAAAGAATGTGACCTAGGAATGCCACTTCAGATTTCCAGAAATCACACTTGGATAACTTGGCATACAACCTCTGCTCTTCCAACTTCTGCAAAACTTCCGCCAGATGCTCGGTGTGCTCCGCCTCAGACTTGGAGTACACGAGAATATCGTCGATAAACACCACGACGAAAGAATCAATAAACGGCCTCAGAACTCTGTTCATCAAGTCCATGAAGATTGCGGGTGCATTCGTCACTCCGAATGGCATAACTAAGAATTCGTAATGCCCATGCCGAGTTCTAAATGCAGTCTTATGCACATCTTCAGTTTTCACTCGCACTTGGTGATATCCCGATCGAAGATCTATTTTGGAGAATACAGCTGCTCCTTGTAGACGGTCGAACAAGTCATCAATTCGAGGAATCGGATACTTATTCTGAACAGTGACCTTATTCAGCTCCCGGTAATCGATACACATCCTCATCGATCCATCCTTCTTCTTTACCAAAAGCACTGGTGCTCCCCAAGGTGACGCACTAGGTTGAATAAAACCTTTTCCCAACAGTTCCTCAATCTGCCGTTTCACTTCATCCTGTTCCACTGGAGCCATCCTATACGGTGCCTTAGAAATGGGTGCACTTCCCGGTTGAACAGTGATGCTGAACTCTACATCACGATGCGGAGGTAATCCAGGAAAGTCTTCCAAGAACACAGTCGGATAGTCCCGAACCACAGGAATCCCTTGCAATTCCACAGGAGTCTCTTCCTTGCGGATAGTTGCCACCAGCTTAGAACACTTTAACTTCCCTTGGAAAGTGACTTCAGGTCCACCTGGAGCCTTCACTGTGACGGTCTTGGTCTTGCACTCGATGCTTGCACTGTACACCGACATCCAATCAATGCCAATGATAACATCGACTCCCAAGATAGTCAGCTCGATCAGATCAATGCCAAAGATTCGATCCCCAATCACTATCTCGCAATCAGCATAGTACCGATCAGTGGTCAAAGTTTCCCCTGATGGCGTAGCTACTGCTAAGATCTTGCCTGGAAAAATCTTCGGTTCAACTCCCAACACTTTAGCAAACTTTGGAGACACAAAAGTATGAGAGGATCCAGTATCAAACAACACCACAGCTTCCTTTCCATTAATATAGAGTTCTCCTGTTACATAACATACATCATTACATAACAGTTTCACACTATGAACGGGAAGAAGAAATGAGAAAAGAAATCACACTAAACATCAGCCCTCGTACCAGAGATGACCTGATCCGCCTCCTCAGCATCAGCTTCTGTCAAAGCAAATACTCGCCCTGACTGGTACGGCCTCTTCCCAGTCTGCTGTATTGGCACATTGTGATTGCCAGCCCGTGGTTTGAGACATCGAGATTGGTAATGTCCCACTTCACCACAGTTAAAGCAAGTGACTGCAGAAGGTCTCCCTGCATCGTTTCCAGGTCTTCCAGCTACACTGACAGCGTTCGCCCCTGTCGGTTTGAACTTCTGTGCAGATGGTTGCCCCTTGAAACTCCCCGATGGCGCGGGCCTCTTCCCAGACTGCCAGTTGCTCTTCTGGTGCTGAGCAACATGGAACTGCTCCATATCTGCCTCCGTTGCTGCTGCCCTCTTCACCAGCTTATCGAATCTCCTGATACCAAGGGGTATCATGCGAGACCTCAAGCTCGGCCTCAGACCATGCTCGAACTTGCGAGCCTTCTTCGCTTCATCCATCACCAGTTCTGGAGCATACCTGGAGAGCTGAGTGAACTTAGTCTCATACTCCCTTACTGACATGCTGCCTTGCTGAAGTGACAGAAACTCCATGGCCTTTTTCTCCTGGACGTCGAAGGGGAAATAATGGCTGCGGAATTCTTCCAGAAATTCCTCCCAGCCAAGCAACAAGCCGCCCATAGTCCTCTTCATCGACTGCCACCAAACAGCCGCATCCTTCTCCAACTGCAAAGTCGCCAACTTGACCTTGCTGCCCTCCGGTGTTTCCAACACCTCGAAGATTGTCTCCACTTGCCGAATCCAGTTATCGGCCGCATCCGAGTCTGACTTTCCCTCGAACACTGGTGGTTTCATTCTCTTGAACGATTCCACTAGCTTAATTGCCTCGGGTACTGGATTCACCGGCCCCCTTCCTTGGTTTGCAGCCACTGCATTCAGCGTCTGGTAAACCCTTGCAAACTCGGCCTCCAGGTCCAGACCTTCCCCATTCCTTGCTCCTCTTCTCGACATATTCTGATGCAAAAGATCCGTCAAATTCGAAGTATATAACAAGAATTTAAACCAACTTTCATTTCATTGAATTTCAAAGTTTATACATTCGAATTTAAAAAAAACATTTTAACATCAGAACAGAAGAAAAAATAGAAACTAGGACAATCTAATCTCTACGGGTCCTCTTCGCTGCTCGAAGTTCATCCACCTCATCCTTCAGCACATCAGTCAGGTTCTTTTTCTTCTCAAGTTCCCAAATCCGATGGCTAAGAACAGAATAGTCAGCATTCCGCTTCTCCATCTGAGCCTCCAAAACTCCAACTCTATACTTCAAGGTATCCACTTGCCTCTGCAGAGAAGCCACAGCGCTACCCAGAGCTGGTCCCTTTTCTTCATCGGAAGAAGAAGAATCGTCAGGTGAGTTCGGCGGTGGGGTGATCTCTCGAGATTCAGGGTACTCCTCATCATCAGAATCAGCTTGCCCGGGGTGATACTCGTCCTCAGAATCAGCCTGTCCAGGATGGTACTCTTCCTCAATAATGTGCCAGTCGTCGCCTCCAGCAGGGTCGAAGTGATCAGCCATCTTAGAAATAGAGAGGAAGGAGCATAAATCATAGAGCAACACAAATGTAAGTCACTTACATTTAAATCTCTAAATCCAAACACACACTCTAATGTCCACATCTAGGGTGTCGTTCCTTATAAATTTGTACAAGTGTGAAAGCATAGAAAGCGTGGCTCTGATACCACTCTGTAACACCCCGAATCCCAAATTACTGAATTCGAGATGTTCTACAGGATCTTTTCGCTTCCTTCACATACACTTTTACAAGGAATTTTAAAACTTTTCTTTTACATCAGAGTTTACAACACATTACATTTGAATTTACACAGCGGAAGCAAAATATACAATATTTACATAAATGAACAACAACATAATGAACTCTTTATGCATCCATTCCTCTTACATGTAATTATATCCTGCATAAAAATTGTGGGTACGTCAGTTTATTCAACCGACGATAATTATACATGGCCATCCTCTCTACGCCAGAAACAGTATAATGAATCTCATTTCTTACAAATCACAAACTTGTTCAACATAAGCATGCAAATAAGAGGGAACTTTTAATGATGTCGTGTCGTGATTGTGCACTTAAATCCTTAATGCAATTTATTTAATTAACATGACACTAATGCGCACTTGTTCGAATTCTATGCATCCCATACTACATAGGTTCGAGGGCAAGCCTCTTAATCGATCTTCATTTTTGTAGGGTTCAATCCCCCGCCATGACTTATTCTACTTCTGTAATTCCAATGAGTATCCTAGATGAATCTATGAGTACAAGCATGTATCCTGGCCCCTGGAGTAGAATTTCGCGCCATGTCTTGACTCGTCAAGCATGCATTCTGCGACAATTCAGCCTCCTCCCTGAACACACTCCTCTTGCAGTCACCAAAACATCCCACAAGCGTGACTAGAGTCCGATCATTACTGAGTTGTGCCCGCGCCATGTCTTGACGCATCAAGCATGCATTCTGCGGCTCACACACCCGCACCGTACCCTAGCTCTCATACTCATGTTTTTCTCTCACCTTCATCACCTCCACACTATGTATTTAAGTTACATTAGAATCATGAATAAAAATCAAGCTCTAGAGTTAGCCTCTCCATCAACCGGACTTATCATTTCATTTCACTTGACCAACCTGGTCTAATTCTCAATATCATTTCATTCACTGCCGGGGAGACTTAGCTACTCTTTGTTCAATTTCAAATTCACAATATCCAATGGAGCATCATCAGCTCATAATTCATTTTAGAGTCTCACAGACTTTCTCATCATGATTTAGCCTTTCATAATTATTCATTTAATTCTCAATTCTCATCTATGATTCATTTCACATAATTCATACAGCCATAAACAGAGTCCATCGATTCAAATCATACAGTTCATAATTACCAAGAGCAGAATAACATGAAGCTCAATTATATCCAAGTACACTCTGTACAGTCGACTTGGAAGAATACCAGTCGACTCATACAGTCACACAGTATCATCACAATTGCTCGGGATAGTCGACTGTTGTACACCACCAGTCGCCTGTCCCGCACTTTTCATATTCACCATATTGTTCTCGTGACAGTCGACTGTTCATCAATCAGCCGTCTGTCTTGGAGATTTCAACAGCAAAATTTCTAAGTCCAGATCAGTCGACTTGCTACATGCATCGGTCGACTGGACAGATCCATTTCAATTAGGGAATTTATTTACAGTTCTTACGTGTACTTGCATCATGATATCAATTAACAGTATATATCAATTCATGTTTCATAAACAGAGTTCCTCTTGTTCAATAGCATTCATAGCACAATTTTTCCAGTTATTAACATGCTCTTTTAGAGAAAACTACTCTAAACATGCATTCACATTGCTCATACTTACTTACGACAATGGGGATATAAATTTCAAGTCATCATCATGGGTCTACATAAATAGAATATCTTTATTCAGGAAACTTTCAAACAGTCACATTCAGAACGAAGCACCAGTCGACCTAACACCAAGTCAGTCGACTGCGCCGACAACTTCAGATATTTATCACCTTGAGTTCTTTTTATTTGTTTACCTTCCCTCCATCATATGTGTCATAGGGAAAACATACATTTAATAATCACGCCATCATGGCTATTCATACACATCAGCATATTATGAAAAAGTAATGTCTCGTACTAGTCGGCTGGCTCATATGGCAGTCGACTGTACCGACAGTCTCGCCTCAAATTTAATAGCATGTTCAAGCAATTTCTACCGCATTCAATTCTCTTTTATAACATGGTATCAATCATGACAAATATAGCATTATTCCTATGTTAGAAGTCCTGAGAAACACCCACCTTTTATGAAGAAAAATAACGAAATCCCGCAAGTCCTTCAATATAGCGCAGCACTTCTTGTTCCTTTGTTCCACTCCGACTCCTCAGCAATGCTGCTTGCCTCCACAGGAAACTCCCACACAACTCACAGATACTCTCTATAATCTCAGGAAATTTTAGTGTAAAAGAGATAAGGAATAGGAGGGGGTATTTATATTAGAAGATAAATAGGATGAAGGGTTGAGATCTATTAGGGAGTTGGAGGATTAAGGGCTGAGATTGATTTGGGGGTTGTAAAAACTACCCACAACTCAGGATAACTACCCATGATCCTAGCCACTTCTCTTCCCAAAACCGGCCAAGGATTTGTGCCTAATACACGTGTACATTGAGTGCACGTGTAAGCACAAGTCACACACAAATATACCCGGAATTTAATGGAGAAAGAAATGTTACATTACAAGTTATAGAAGATAATAAGAGGGTTTAAAATTCAATTTGGGCCAAAATAAATTTATTAAAAGAAAATAAGCAAATTAACATTGGGCTTTAAGGCAAGTATTTTATAGGGAAAAATATAATTTATTCATCATGGAATAATAGCCACATGCTACACAAGCATACTATAAAAGAGAAATAATCTTTAAATATTTAGGAAAAAGTCGGGGTATTACATTCCGACCCCTACAGCCTCGACGGTCGACCTGCATCTCGAGCACAGGGGTAGCTTCAACATGCCAAGTCCTTTGGCCTCGCCCATCCTTCCGACCCCCTACAACCTCGACGGTCGACCTGCATCTCGAGCACGGGGGTAACTTCAACAGGCCAAGTCCTTTGGACTCGCCCGTCCTTCCGACCCCCTACAGCCTCGACGGTCGACTTGCATCTCGAGCACAGGGGTAGCTTCAACAGGCCAAGTCTTTTATCCTCGCTCGTCCTTCCGACCCCCTACAGCCTCGATGGTCTACCTGCATCTCGAGCACAGGGATAGCTTCAATAGACCAAGTCCTTTGGCCTCGCCCGTCCTTCCGACCCCCTACAGCCTCGACGGTCGACCTGCATCTCGAGCACAGGGGTAACTTCAACAGGCTAAGTCCTTTGGCCTCGCCCGTCCTTCCGACCCCCTACAGCCTCGACGGTCGACCTACATCTCGAGCACAGAGGTAGCTTCAACAGGCCAAGTCCTTTGGCCTTGCTCGTCCTTCCGACCCTCTTCAGCCTCGACGGACCGATCCGAACTCTGTCTGCCTTGTCCAACAGGAATCTTCCTCCCACTCTCTGTCCTGAGACTCAACTACATCTCCACGACCAGCTAGGCACCGTCCCGCAGGAGTGGGGGGCTTGTGATATAGGATAAATTACATAGCATCAATCAGAGCCTTCTGATCTCCTCTGGATCCTCCCCCTTGTGATCATCAGGCCAGCTACAGCCTAATGGGCCTCAACCAGCTCGGGCCCATGGGTAAACAGGTCCAACCCGGCCCACCAGGGCTCCAGTCCCATTTACCCTTGCCTATAAATACTCCACCCCCTCCTCACTGTAAAAGGTAATCAAGATCTCCTCACCTGAAACCTACCTGCCCAGTCTCTTTTCCAGTGACTGACTAGACCGTCGGAGGGCCTATCGCCGGGACTTCTCCCGGTGTTCCGAGGTCGTGTGCAGGTACACAAGACCCAGTCGAGCTGAGCTCCAGGATCCGAGCCGAGCACCCGTCCTCCCTTCCGTGCTCCTCTGCAATCCTGCTCCCGAACCACTCCCGCTACCCGGGATCGGACCGACGCCATTACTGTGTAGGGACTTCCACCAAACAAATTAAGAGAACTCACACCTATTGCCCCCACACCCCAAAAACAAACCGCATAAAAAATATATAGTTGAAAATTATTGGATGCTAAGAAGGTAAGTTTCTGTGACGAACAATTTAAGATTGTGTTGTGGATGATATTCAATTTTTGCTAACAAAAATATTTGATATTCAATTTTAAATCATAGTTGAAGGAGATTCTGTGATGAACAATTTAAGATTGTTCTATGGATGATGACTTCGGTTCGCTCTCGGCTCACAATCTGAAATGTAGTATTCAATAATCCTTGTATTTGCTACAGTATTAATGAATCTACATACTTTTTGCACGCGCGCGCGAAGGGGGGGGTGTTCAAATTGGGGCGTCAATCAACGCCCGTTGTAGCAGCGGAACTAAATAGAGCAACGAGAAAGTCGAAGTAGATGAGACGAATCAATTGAGCAAGCAAGTAGATCCACAAATCTAACACAAACACACCGATGACTTATCCCGATTAGCTTTTGCTTAATCCGGAGGGAAATATAGGGAGATTTGATATTCAACTAGAAGAAATTATAAGGAGTTATTGATTCACTCAATACAAGGAATTAAACTCCCTCACCAAGAACTATCTATCTCTCGAGTCTCTCTTTAAAATGTAGAAAATAATCTATGAAGTACTCTTCTCTCATAAAGGAAGAGTTTACTATATATATAGAAGAATAGAGAAAAACCTAGGTCTAATCTTGATTCTCACACGTCCGATATAACCTGGAAAAGAAGTAACTGAATAGAAGTCGTACGATCTAACTTGGAGTTGAACATTGGGCTGAAACTTCCTAACAAATCGAAGCCCAAAAACGAATACAGCGCCGCGGGCGGTCGAACGTCCAACAAGACCGGTCGACCGTCCACCTCTCGGCCAAATCCAGTGCAACTGCGGTCAAGGGGTGCGGTCGATCGCAACATAGGACAGTCGACCACAACATAGCCTGCACCTTGCTGCTGGTGTTTTCTTCTACTCTCTTCGATGCTTCGACCTCCGTGCTTCATCTTACCTTCTTCTAATCTGAACAACGAGTATTCAAGGCACAATCCTAACACCGGGGAGAGGGGGGGATGAAAAATGAGGGGGAAAGAGGGGGTTGTAAACAGTGAAGACCTTGTATTCTATGAAGGAGAGAACAAGTTATTTCTTTATAAATTTCAAATTAAATTATTTTTAGTAAATAGCTTTGTTTAACTTGAAAAGAACAAAATTGAAAACGAATAACCAAACCATTTTAAACTAACTTGCATATTCATGGCTCTCTGCGCCCTAAAAAATTCATTTTACATAAAGATTTGACTCAGTTCCATGACCAAATTACTGTTGTGGACTTCTATAAAGCATGGGTACTCGATACAACTAGCCGTACCCGTACTGGGTACGTACTAGGTATGTTTCAGGTACTTGTAATGGTACTCATCAGCATAAGTACCGTATCAGATACGACATATAAGTATTGGGTGTTTTTTTGGAAAAAATAACCCTATTGAGTCTGAAAAGTAAATGGTTGAACATACAAATTATTAAAGAAACCTTGTTGATGTACTTTCACATGAAATATGAAGTATGCCATATTTTGTAACTAAAATAGACATGACTAATAGTATTAAACTTTTGGTATTTTTAGATGACTTAGTTTCAATAATTCAAAATTTTAATGTTGATTGCATTTTGTATTCCTTTTTTTGGTGTATGGATTCTTTTATGTTGATTTTAATTTATTAAACTATAATTCAAATAATATTTAAAATCATATAGTTGTATCCCCCCTCTACCCATACCCGTATCCGTACCAATACCTACACTTCATAATCCCACTGGCGATTCAAAAATCCCTATGGCGACTAGGGCGATTCAGAAATCATATAATTATTGAAAGTTTCTTTATTAGGGCGATTCAAAATCCCTCTGGCGATTCAAAATCCCTCTCTCAGTAATACTTTTGCTCCCCATATCCGATCGATTCCTCCATTTTTCCTTCGCCTCCCCTTCGTTATTGTTGTAGATCTCCATCAGATCTACCTCCCTACATCCTTTTCGTTCTCCAGCGGTGTTTTCCTTTGCTCCCTCCGTTTTTTGAAGCTTCTGTGCCCTGGCCCGTTTCATCCTTTGCATCTGCTCCCTGGCCCGCTGCGCCTGCTGTCTCGCTCAGCTTTCGTGGCCGGTGAGTGCTTGAAGCTTCTGTGCCCAGCCCGAGGCCCTTCCCCCCTCTGTTTTGTTGGGTCCCGGCGGTGGTGTTACAGACGTGTTCGTGGTTGAACCGTAGTTCGTTCTTCTCATTCGTTCAAGTGCGCCCAGATCTACGCTTCTCCCTCCCCATAACCTATCACTGTAAGTTTTTGCCTCTATTATTTGTTTATTCGGTGTTCGCGGTGTGCTCTAGTTAGAGAGTTGTGTTCCATTTTCTCCCTTTCCTGCACTCTCCCTTGCCGCTCCGCCGGCTCTCTTATTTCTCCTACTTTCTCCCCATCGGTTTTGCCTTCCCCATCTTTGTTGCTTGGGGATTTGGCGCTCCTTCCTTTTTGGTTGTTGTTGCCTGATATGGCCTAACTGGTCTCGAGTTTCTGACTCGAGTTTTCGGTGATAATTGAATTTCGTTTGTGAGAACGAGACGCTTCTATAGTGAGTTTCTCATTCTATTTTGGGGCTTTTTGTACTACTCTTGGCCCTCGGCAATTAGAGTTGATCGCTACAGTACCTAGGTTACTGGCTTTCCTTTATATCTCAATTGTCCAGTGCCTATTCTCTGTTGGTGTATTGCTTTGAGACATTCTTGGGCTGTTATTCTACCATGTATCTCTTCGAGCCTGAAGCTAGATATAACGGTTTTGTGCCGGTTCAGGGATTGAAGAGTGATCTATCTCCTCCTCGATGGGCTAACACCTATCTTTCTCGGTGCTCTCCCATTTCCACTACGTCCCCTTCTTCAAGTAAGACCGACCCGATTCGGGTTTGTTTCAGGTGCCTCCTTTCTGGGCATTTTAAACGTGACTGTGTGAATAAAATGAAGTACTTTTTCTGTGATAAATTTGGTCACTCGCGCAGTCGATGTTTTACCCTTCAAAATCTCCTTGGATTCCCCAGAGGCCACCCCTTACCAGCCAAACTTCTTTCCTTTCTTAACTACCCTCTCTTAAAGCGCAAGCTTCATGCTTGCTTGGCTAGGAAGCTCAGTATTATATCTGGAAAGGATTTCGACTCCTCTGCGGTTGTCCCTTTACCAGCTTTGAACTTCACTACTTTCTCTGCTCATTGTGATTCTCTTGCTACTCTTCAACATCCTAATATCGCTAACATTTTTAAGGATCGTAAGAGTTATTCGAAACTGGTTTCCTTCCCCCGTTTGGTTTCGTACAAGGCTCCTCCCCACTCTTTTTCGGTGGCGCCTTCGTTGAGTTTGAGACTGGATAAAAATTCTGGCTTGTTTAAATCCTTCGTATCTTCTCCTTCTTGGTTTCGTTGTGCGAGGACGCACGCACTGCATCGCCGCAATTCAAACCCGGTGTCTTCTGTCAATGCAATTGTTTCTTTTCAGGCTTCTTCTTTATTGTATAATTTTCCTTGTTCTATGACGATTTCTTTTCCCAAACTTTGGACGCTCTCTTGTCATTTTCCGAGATGCATCTTCTCGTGGTATCAACATTTAGGGGTTCAATCTTGGCTCAATCATCTCCTGAGGAAGGTGTTGCATACCCTGCACGCTTTTCCCCTCAAGTCGTCGCCGAATCTTGATGACTCTTCTTTCTTCGGTTATTCCTCTCATACTAACCCCATCACTCTATCCGCGTCGGTTGCTTCTGGTAGTCTCGGTACCCCTTCATGCCCCAGCAAAGACGAAGCAAATTGTGTTGACCCTGCCGCTATTTCATCCCCATTGGTGAAGGCTGTCCCTCCCCCAGTTAAGCGGAAATACAATAAGAAAGTCTTTAGTAATTCGCAGATTCGTGTGAGTGCTCGTATTCTTGCTAGGAAAGCGAAATCTGTGTCAGCTTTTCAGCTTGGGCACAGTTGAGTTTTAGCTTTCTTTGTTAGGCCTTACTTCCGGTGCCGCTTGAGTTTCTCTTGAGCTGCTGATGGAGCTCGATGCCTTCGTGTGGGGATGTTTTGGCCTTCTTTTTCATGGCGCTGTCTCTTGGTTCTGATCCACAATTGGGTGTGGCAGGGTTGTTTGGCTCCTTTTCATGCGGTGAACTCCAGGCTGGGTGCTCCGTCCTCCTATTCGGTGTTGCTCAACTGTTGTATCGTAGTTCCCCTATTTGAGTGCTTTTCAGCCTTTTATGATTCATTTTTTTGTAATCTTCCTTCTGTTTTACTACTTTTTTGTATTCTTATTTCTGTTTTACATCTTGTAAAACCCTTTGTAATTTTGTCTGTAACATACTATTTTTATTGATTTATATATTTTTTGATGGTCGGAGCATTTTGGATCGATCTGATATATCAAAAAAAAAAAAAAAAAACCTACACTTCATAGGTGGACTTCATAATAATGGCGAACAATACCTACAATTCATAATAATGGCGAAATAATAATGGCGAAAAAAATCTTGTGCAAATTATCTAGTATGCATGCATTAGGTCAAGTTCGTGTCTATTTTTCGAGTGTTCCAACATGCCTATACTGTTTTATACTAGAATGATTCGGTTGCTCGTAAAAGAATGTCACGGTACTTAGGGGAAAAGGTTATTTTAACATCAAATGTGCAATTTTTTTTATGCCCAACTAATGATTGATGATGAAGAGCATACTTTCTCTGATATTGAAGATTCTAAAAAATTAAATACAGTAACCAGTATTTGATGCAGACAGAGAATCCACAAAAAGAATCATGAGATCAGGCCATTTGTTTCACTAATAGGAGATTGGCACTCACGGTCTCGTGTTATAGGAGTACAAATTGGCCTCCTCCCATATAACATTTCAGAACTGTATTAAAATTTTAATCTATAAAGAGACCCTTTAACAGTATAACCCTTGAAACAGCATTGAAAAAGTTCATAACAGAATTTTATAAACTTTATTTTATTATAAACTAAATATATATTTCCAACAATGATGGCATTCGACTGTGCTAAACATGTAAGCAACTACATGAAAATAAAAGGATACTCAAAAAGGGCAAGTAATTAATCGACTAGCATCAACAATAACCGAAGAATACCTCAGAAGTCTCCATGCGCCTTAGAGGTACACAGACACTGAAAGTAATAATATCGATCTTTTTTTAATATGCCACTTTTCTAAAGTATTTGCAAAAAAAAATGACAGTTGCTAAAGTATTTGTACTCGTGAACTCAACAAATAAACTCGCCGTTCCCAATGGCGAGTTTAGTTGTTTCATGTTTGACGTTGGAACACGGTGAGTGTAGCCTTTTTTTTTTAGAAACTCGTTGTTCTCAACGGCGAGTTTAGTTCAAAATTTTCAATTAAGACTCGCCGTTCCCAACGGCGAGAAGAGTCGTGTTGGAAACGGCGAGTTTAATAAAAGAAAAAATTTGAAGACTCGCCGTTCTCAACAACGAGAACATTTACACTAGACTCGTTGTTCGGAACGGCAGGTTTAGTCCACTTTTTTTTTTTTTTTGAAGACTCGTCGTTCCCAACAACATGGACATTTACGCTAGACTCGCTGTTGGGAACGGCGAGTTGAGTTCAAAACAAAATTGCTATTGAGTTTTTTTTTTCTTCGAAAATTCAATAAGTCCAATATAGTGTTTCACTGTTTGTGGAATTTCTTACATCCTCGCTGTTCCCAGCAGCGAGTCTAGTATAAATATCATCTTTGTTGAGAACGACGAGTCTTTATTGAAAATTTTGAACTAAACTCGTTATTCCCAACGGCGAGTCTAGTGTAAATATCCTCGCCATTGGAAACGGCGAGTCTTCATTGAAAATTTTGAACTGAACTCACCATTGGTAACGGTCGTGTCCCGACGGCCAGCATGAAACAACTAAACTCGCTGTTGGAAACGGCGAGTTTAGTTGTTGAATCCACATGGGGCAAATACTTTGGCATCTGTCAAAAATGGCATATTAAAAAAAAAACAATAATATCGGCGTAAAGCATCAAATACACTTGCCGAACCTTCTGGCTATAAATCGATATTTTGGTCGGTAAGAGCATCCACAGTCGTTTGCTTTATTGCCATTTTTGCCATTTTTTTCCTACTGTAGCGCTCACAGTCGTTTGCTATTTTGCCATTTTTTGGCAAAAGCGCTACAGTAGATACGGAGAAATAGCAATCGAAATAGCAATATGCATATTATAGCGGACGAAACATGATGTTTCGTCTGGATTATTTTATTATATTCTTAATTGATCGGACGAAACATCAGATGTTTTGTCCGAAGTAAAAAAAAACCTAAAAAACCGAATAAAATAAGCTTTAAACATGGGAATGAACATGATGTTTCGTCTCAATTTGAGACGAAACATCATGTTTCGTCCCAATCCAAATTTTAAAAAAAAATTTTAAATTTTAAATTTTTTTTGCAATTTTTTCAATTGTTTTTGCAAAAAAAAATTACAATTTGGTTAAAAAATTCTTTTTGCAATTTTTGTTTTAAAAAAAGTTTTCCGGAAAATCCGGACGAAGCATGGTGCTTCGTCCAGAATGCTGGGCTTCTTTTTGGGAATTTTTGTAATTTTTTTAATTGTTTTTGTAAATTTTTTAATTGTTTTTGCAAACATTATTTACGAACTATTTTTAAATTTTGTTTTTTGCAAAAAAAAAATCTTTATTTTTTTTCAATTTTTGGGACGAAACATCATGTTTCGTTTCCGCCATTTTTTGCCAATCCACGACTGTGGATGCTCATCGAATTGGATTGCTAAAAAATGCAATTTGCCATTTTTTAGCATCGAACGACTGTGGATGCTCTAACCTGCAGTACTGCAGTATCCTGAGCCTTATCCATATGCATAATTAAAAATGGAAAATCAAACAGAACTAAATGACAGAAGCAGACAAGTTATAATTGACAATCTAACCATTCAAATATAGAAAAAAAAAAAACAGCAATATGACTTAATGTTAGTAAAATCAAATGATAAGCCTTTTGCTTGAAATGGGGGAATAAGAGATTGTCCATTAAATGCCACAAACACCTAACAAATCCTATACCTCCTCCATTGGCAATTTGCACATCTTTTTTAATGATGAAGCCCTTAATTCTATAGTTAGAAGTTACACGTTCCACCATTCTAAGTCGATTTATAAGTAGATTTAGATTTGCCAATTTGCACATCTTGCTTTGACATTCATTTATGAGTCCATTGGCAATTTGCACATCTTGCTTTGACATTCATTTATAAGTAGATTTAGATTTGCCCACCCAAAATGCCACAAAACTAATTAAATCATTCAATCAAGTAAAAATATAGATTCAAAAGCTAACAGTGGCACCAAATGGGAATTATTTCAGCAATAAAATTTAGATTCACGCACCAACAAAGCCAGGAAACTAAATCATTTAATCAAATAATATAAATTCATAAACCAATAATGGCAGTAACGTGAAATCATATTATGTAAATCTAGATTCACCACCAAATGAATCTTGCATACTGATAGTTTAAGCAAGTAAATATTGATTTGAAGAAGCTCAAATTGATCACACACACGCATGTAGAAACCACAGCAGTAAGGAAAATATAACAAATTGAAAAGGCAAGCTTCTAAATTACAGACACACACACTAAGCATAAGGTCATCAAGAATTCAATTGTAGAGACAAACCTTTGCAGCAAATCCATGATTCATATTACTGAAAATAAACAAAACAGCTCACCTATATAAATCGGTTTTAAGCAAAAATATTCTGGAAATCTATTACAAAAGAACTCAACATTAAGCGAATAAACTTTCTCAACACAGTTTAGAACAAGAAACAAAATACAGAAATTGTAATAGTCCCACAAAACTTCCCCTAAAAAAAGTACCACAAAACTAGTTCCTTCAGATAATGATCTATCCAATGCTTCAAAAAGTAGTAATGTTGTTGTCATGAAAAAGATGCCTGCACATATAATAGAGAGAATCAAACTGAGACAAGCAATACATGCAACAAAATATAATGAAAATTTAAAAACTCAAACTTAAATATACCTTAACGCTATTTATCCCATACTTCAAAAAGTAGTAATGTTGTGATGAAAAAGATGCCTGCACATACAATAGAGAGAATCAAACTGAGACAAGTAATACATGCAACATAATATAATGAAAATTTAAAAACCCAAACTTAAATATACCTTAACGCCGATCTGTCTTCCCAGAGGAACGCTTCCCTGAATACAAATGCTTTGGCTTAAGAGTAGGAATGACTCTATCAGCCTCTCCTTTTCGAGCATCGCGGTTCCTCATCTTTGTAGACTTCCTTGCAATCTTTAGTGCCTGGAGCTTTTGAGCCGAGTCCTTGAATCCTTCCCCAGGGACAACTTCACCTGGTGGTCTTGAAGTCGATCTGGACCTCAATGTGGACAGTGACCTAGACCTTGACCTCAACCGCATCTTCTTGTTGGAGCCATCACCACCATCAACATCCATAGCTGCTTCACCTTCATCACCATCTCTAACTGATGACCTCTCTCTTTTACGTCCTTTCCTAGATTGAGACCTACCACGAACACGATCAATGGCAGCAGATGGGTCCAATCCAAGAGAAGAAAGCTGTCTCCCCATCCTCCCTGATGTATATTCCCTGTCCTTATCAAACTTTCTTGGAACAATAGGCCTGCTCTCAGCTGTACTCTTCTTGATTCTATGGTTCTGAATCAGCAAGCTCTTCTTTTTCCTGATTGCAGCCAAAGCCTCTTTCTCTTCAGGAGTCAGTTCCATTGAATCCATTTCAAAGTCAACTTGCTCCTGCTCTGTTTTCAGACGGAAACCCTCTTCTCTTTCCAACTCTTTCAACCTCTGCAGAATATCAGAATCAACAAAGTCATACACATTGTGCCCATCTAATATTTCAGGCATGATGTCCTCCTTCCACTCGTCATTGGCTAGAATATAATGCTTCTTCAGGCTAGCAGAGTAGACACCAGCCCCACCATTCTCTTCCTCCAAATCTCTCTCTAGCTTCTTCTCCTTTTCCACACTCTTCTTTGGACGAGATTCAAGCACTGCATGTGGGATGCAAATTGGTCGCTCCTTATTGTCTCGAACCTTCGGCTGAGCAACATGAAACCTGTTCAAGCAGTCATTCATCCTTTTTGAAGTCATCTTTACCTGCACCCTCTCATCCAAAAGCCTGCCACATGCAGTATTCTTCACAGTAATCACACCATCATCATTCAAAGTGCTCATAGGAAGTAACACCTCATCATCACTTAGCTCTCCACCGCTCATAATTTTAGTCTTTGCCGCCTCAGCCTTCATTTCTGCAATCAGCTTCTTCTCCTCCTCGGGAAGAGTATCAAAGGGTTGTAGATCAGTCTTATTACAGACAATGATGAGTGGCTTGTTCATGAATAACGACTTAATACTGTGAAATAGAGCAGCCTGTTGAGCCACTGTGTAGCCACAAGAACCTGAGATGTCGAGAAAGAAGAGCACAGCAGCCCTTAGATGAGCCAAAGCTGTAATGCTGCACATCTCAATGATGTTCCTGTCTTCAAATGGACGGTCTAGAATCCCAGGAGTGTCAATCACTTGGTAGCGCAAGTATTTGTAGTCAGTGTGGCCCACAAAAAGAGACTTGGTGGTGAAAGCATATGGCTGGACATCGACATCAGCGTTTGTGATCTTATTCATAAAGGAGCTCTTACCCACATTTGGATACCCGCATATGAGAACTGTGCGCTCGTTAGGGTCAATGGAAGGAAGCCTCGCCATGTGTTGTCGTATCTGCTCCAAATATGCCAAGCTAGGGCCGATGCGCTTTATCACGGTAACCATACGGCCAAGAGCTGCAATCTTCAGACACTTGCATCGATAGAGAGAATCACCGTATTTAAGAAGCTTCACATAATCTTTTGAAATCTTTGTGATGAGATTTTTTGCTGTGTTGACTTGGCCGAGAGCAAGCTTGTAATGGTCCTTGTTGTAAAGGACATGGAGGAGATCACCATAGAATGGATGGATTTGTTCCAAACGAGGGAACCCGTCGACAATGGCAGAGAGCTTTTCACTAAAATTTTCTTGGGTATATCTTACTTTCCTCATGTAAAACCCGCGGATACGATTAATAGCATATCCTTTGTGAACAACAGTTGGAGTTTGCCGTTGCGTACGAGAGAGAATAATATCAATGAAGTCCTTGGATGGTGGAACCACAGTTATCCCCTTGAAGTTATAGTGCACCATCTTCTCAAAATATATTAAAAGAACCTGCTAATAGAAAGGATAAATAATTAGAAAAGAAGATGTGTTTATCAAGCAAAAACTTTTTCATATCCATTAATTGCTTTTACTATTAAAATTACATATAATTTATTTCAAATAAACTTAAATATGTCGCAAAAGATAAATATGAACTAATTAAAAGTGTTGATCATCAATTCATGGACAGTCTAACAGGCCACCTAGGCCAAGGATCAATGAATAAGGACAAATTCAGGCAATTAGACTTGCAAACAATGATGAACAACAACATCACTACAACACTGGAAACATTAACGCCTATGTTGTTGCAGAAAACCATGTACAGAAGATACCTATTTACAAATCCAAACTAATGAAAAATACCAATAATAATAATAATAATAATAATAAAAGATAAAAGATAAGATCATAAACCACAGAAGTACTAGGATGACATTTTTAGATCCTAAGAGTTAAAAGGGATTATCTTTAGATTTGCATTATCATTTATGTGGACTCTTAGTACTCATCCAATTGACAGCAGCAAAGCCAGAAAGATCCCACTCAGTGAGGAGGGACGGAAACAAGGAAGAAAAAAGAAGCAATCCACCTTGTTCCCAAAAAACCTGGTTGCAGGCAGGGCCTAATCCCCCTACATACATTACACATAGAATATGTGTATCGACAGAAGAGAGAAAAGTCATATATACTCGTGATATGCTATCAATTTAACATTTTGGACACATTATGTATTATGATAAATTACAGAGGCAAACAATGCCTGCAAGATCGTCAAAATACACCTATCAAAAATGAATTTTACCCAAAACCAATTCCCAAACAAGCTAAATGCCATCTACGGACTTGAGGTTTCGTATCTGCAGAATATACTTTAAAGTTTACTTCAGTAGAACCATGGATAGACCCAAGTGTTCTTAGAAAGAAGCAATTAAGAAAATCAGGATAGTTGTTAATTTAAAATAATATATATTCACAGAGCTGAATGAAAAAAATATAATTAAAGTCTACAGCCCTTATATTTGTGAGGAAAGTATTTGTTGTTGTTGTTGTTGTTGTCATCATCTAATGATATCGCCTTCTGTAACAACTTTATAAGGAAAAATGCCGGGCAACGAAATTATCCAAAAGAATAAGCCAGTAGCTTTTGACAAACATGTAATGTGTATATAGCAATCTTCATACTTCGACACTCCCATCCATGTCTTCAAGCCATGTGGATGGGCATCCAGTGAAAAGATAACTGGAATTGAGGATTATATTTAAAGACTTTCTGTATATGGTTTGCTCTACTTGTAGTGTCGGATAACCACTTCAGTAAAAGCTTAAGTTGGTTAGGAGTGAGCCAACAATGCATATCAAGCATTCTTAATACTAGATCACACAAGTCCACATATATCGAAAAATTGCAAAAATATTCCTACTATTTAGAGAAAAATCTTACATCACTTCTCCATATATATGAAGTTATGACATGCAAACAAGGTATTGTTGCACGCACCTATGACGATGAAAAATCTATTAGCCATTCGGTGTTCTACCCTGTTAAGTTCTGTAAATATCCTAAAACCCCTAGGGGCCGAACATTAGCTAAGAGGCATGAACATAATAGGGCATGACACACATGAAAAGCTCTAAATGATATATACAGCTAGTCATGAAAAACACAAAAAATGTCATTTCTTATATGTAGTATGTGTGTCAGAGATGTTTCCGACAGACTACAAAACAAAAAAAAGTTTCTGCAACTTAGAACACCAGCGATTTGGTAAAACATCTAAAGAAACTGGAAGAGCAGTGTTGGTAATGCCAACATAAATTACACAATAATAAATCAACAAATCAAGATTAAAAAAACCAAGATAACAATAATAATTCAACAAAACAAGATTTTAAAAAAAAACCAACTTAAAAGTGTTGATCTTACTTGGGGTTGTTCACCGTTAGAGAGAAGACGAAGAAGAGAATGAGCTGCTACTTGGCGACGAAGACGAAGACGCGTTGCTGTTGCGTCTGTTAGCGACGGAAAAGAAGAAGAATAGAGAGAGAGAGCGACCTCAAATTGAGAATCAAAGATCTGAAGATGAAGAGAGAGGCGGCCGAAGAAGAGAGAGAGAAAGTAAAAGGAATTGGGAATTTAGGGTTCTGACTTCTGAACTTATAGATTGGGTTTCGGGGTTTTGGGTAATGGGCCCAAACCCGCAAAGAAAAACCCCAAAACTCACCTTTCAAGTTCAGGCCCGAAATTTCGTTATTTCGGGCCGATATTTCGGACAATTCTGCCGAAATTTTAACTTTTCGGCCGTTCAAGTTCAGGCCCGAAATTACCACTACACAAGAAAACGCCTCGCCGCAAGGATAAAAGTACTCAAACCTCGCAAGGATAAAAGTACTCTACCTCCTGCTGATGCAGCGTATGTACCTCCAAGACAAAAAACTTACTTCAAAATTCTCTCCGAACAAAACGATTGATATCTTCGAAGGCATGACACTCGGTGAGCTTGCTAAGCGAACAGGTGCAACTATTGGTACACTGCAAGAGATAGTTATAAATGTTGGTGAGAGTGTTGATTCAGAGTTTGACCCCATCAGCATTGATATCGCAGAACTGGTTGCAATGGTATGCCTCTTATCATATTTTGGAAAAATTAACAAGATCCGTCCTCTCTTGTCCTCTGCTCCAGGCGCCAGCCAGTTGATAGTCATGCTTAAAGTAATTGTTTGAATACCTTGAACTATCACTTGCTTAGCTGGAAGCGTGGTTTGACCTTTCAAACCATTCGAACGAACAAGCCAATGTTCACCTGCAACATTATTCAAAATTGTTTGGTTCCCCCACTATGTTATTATGGAACTAGTAGTCGAATTTGGTCACTACTTTTGATATCTTGTACTATTATCTAGCAGTAACTAATTTTAGTTAGGAACTCCTAGCACGAAGAATGAATCATGTTTGATCGCGTATATGTAAGGTTTTCCCTTAGTAAATGTTGAAATCTGATTGAAAATTTTGCAGCGAAGGATTTGTCGTATTGAAAATCTGATTGGAAAATCCTTATGTTTTTGGAATTTTTGTATTAATGTACCTATACCGTGTAATGTTCACGTCTCCTATATCTATATTGCAACAGCAGAATTACATCAGATCTTTGGCTCTTTATATTTTTAGTAGTTCTCTGTCCCTATTCCCCTTCTGGAAAAAAAGAGGAGAGATCCAATGCAGCGAGATGACAAATCGCATCAACAAAAATGAGCTCTTAATGAGGAAGATCTGATTTGGGAGTTGTCTGAGAGTAATCAAGGGAATCATACTGATCATCCTTTTCCTAGATGAGGGTTGACACCACTGTCCATCCCCTGAGAGAGTCTGAGATAGTCATTTGTGTTAAAAGTATCAGTAATTAAGTTCTACACCACCAAAATTGACAAAGAAATACTGGAGGGGAAGTGTGACACTAATAAGCATCAGAAGCAAGGATTCTGGAAGTTGGTTCAGCAAAAGAGAAGGGCTTGCAGAACTCACTCCATCTGCAACAAAATAAACTCTTCGCAGCAGCAAGTTGATAGCAGTTGCCTCATTGGTCAATAATAATCACATCTGCAAACAAGATTTAAGTATTAGTAAGCATGAAAATTCAAGTATTAAGCCCCAGAAGAATAAGTGAGGACACCACATTGCTAACTGCATCTAACTTCAAAGGGATTTTCTTTCATTTCACACCAAAAAATAAGGTAGTCAAATAAAGTTATCAATAAGCATATCAATATTAGAGAGCCTGGAATTCCTCTTTCCAAACAATCCAGATAATGACCATGCCATCATCGGTAAATCCCAAGAGAGTCTAAGAGAAGACTTAATTCTTTTTTTCCTCCAAGCACTCCATCCAAATTGTAGTGCCAGGCTTCCTTCTAATCCCCCATGCTTGTTCACAGCGCAACTATAAAAGTTGAATATTGGTACTGTATTAACAAATGATTAACATTTTGTATGAGAACTGCAAAGAATACATTGTTGAACAATAAAATGATTTTGTTATTCAGAACAATCAGTGAAAACTATGAAAACCAAAATGTCACCGTTGTATTAAACTATGCAGGGCTGTTACTTAAATAAAAGTTTTGATAATAGGGGCATGAAGAATTTCTATTTAAGCAAAGGATGCGAAAATAGTTTACACAACAGTTCAAGTGGCACTGCATCATTAAACCTTTTGCAAACTCAGTCAGTCAGTTGGCATTATAAAGTTGATGCAGTCAAGGCCAATATTATGTTGTTTGTTTTGTTCTCCTCCAAGTGAAAACCATTATAATCCCAATATAAAACTAAATTGTGCATCAATACAGTTTGCAGCCAACTTATATATCTTGAATCTTTGGTAACTCAACTGAACATTTATCTCGACTTATTGATTAAATTGGGTGGTCGGTCAACTGCCGATTTCTTCAGTTGTTCTCTCCCTTCAAATTTCATACAACTCATTCCTAAAGCAGATACATCAATTCGACAGAATATTTGAAACAAATAGTAGATTTGTGCAATACAGTGTGGATTGTGTCAGTTAGAGGAGCAAATTGTGTACCCAAAGGTTGTGACTCTGGCACTGCTCATCTTGATATGTATAATTTGATTAGAAAATAATCGCTGATATTTAGCAATTAGGCTTGTCTTTCAAGTTGGAAAGCTAGCTGCAATCCAACTTCCACGAACTTAGGATGAACACAAAAGCACCAGAAAAACAAGATAGGAGTGAGAGAATCCATAACAAATTGAAGATTTCGACTCAAATTTATTAGCAAATGTCTTGTATGTATAAAAAATCTCAGCAACAAAATTTTTCTCTCCCGTTGTATACTCATTATTTAACACTAGAAATTCTCAATCAGTGTCTATACATGGAAAATAAGAAAGAAAACAGTTTGTTAAAAACACTACCAGAAAAGAAAACTGAAAAAAAATCTATCAACTGATCCTGAAAAATAAACTAATCCTGCTGAAACCCAAGCTTGTTAATCTCTTCAAAAATAAACTATTCCTGCTGAAAACCCAAGCTTGACGAACCTCGTGCCTTAAACAATTAAATGTAGACAGAAACTCACTTCAGGACTCTTTTCTACTCACAATTGTTACTGTAGATTTCTTCAAGGAAAGAAAATTCATCATAATTGAGGATGCTATCTGGAGAATTGTAGGTGTATCCCTGCTTCGTATTACTAGTCATAGCTGTAATCATGTCTATTTCAGACTCAAAACTAGACATGGATCCAAGATGAACAAGATCATTTCCCATGGGATATGAAATGGGAAAATCTTCCGCAAAATTCGCCACTGAAATCGCTTGCTGAGCATTGTTTTCAAAGGGATTTGGTTTCAAGATCTCACCGAAGGCTGGGAAGTCATTTGCAAAGAAAGACACCATATCATGATGATTTTTGGGTTCATGCTTAGAGCTGGTTAGTGCATTTATGCGAATAGATTGTTGAGTGTTAGCAACAGAGTCAATCTTAATGTTGTTCCTTGATGGAGGTACTTCATGGCTGTGCTTTCCTTCGTAAGTCGTGATCACTGATTTTACATCGTTTGGAGCTCTTTCGATGTGTTTCCTCACGGAGCATCCTTGATTGGTGCATTTGTAGTAGCTTCTGCGACAACAAGGAACAATTTTTTAGTTAAGATCAGCGAGTAACAAAGAAATGAAATTTTTTAAGTACTGAACAAAGATATAGGTAAATTGCAATACCCCACTGGTGCCCTACCATTATACCTTATATTCTCTATATTTTCTCAATCATGTATTTTTATCTCTTTTGTTATATGTCAAAAAAGACAAAACACCATTCCTCGGCTATTTCTTTCTCCCCCGTGTCTCGCACGCAGCTAAAACACATATCAACTCCCCTTAGTTTTACCTACTTCCCTAATTTTTAAGTGAATATTTTTCTAATTTTAAACATGTTTTATCATTTTGTAATTTAGAATGAGTAGGACTGAAATAAGTTGTGTTCATTTCTTCTTGACATTTTACATTGGACCAAGCGAAGCCAAAATCCTTGTTAGATAAATGTCGGAATTTATATCTCTGAGAGCGATCAATGAGAATTTAGGGTGAGAGAGAATTGAAGATCCAATTTTGAAGGAACAGTGGGAGTAGAAGAGATATATTCTAGTAGAAATGTACAAGAAAGAATCAAAATGCAAGATGGAAAAACTGAAGGGAACATAAATACAACCCAAAAATTGATCTATATTGCAAAGGATAACAAAATGTCAACATTTTTTTATCAGTTCCAAACAATAAAGGTCCAAGAATCATGCCCTTCTCTACATAGTTCCTAGCAAAGGCAACATAACTAGGCTTCATAGATCTTATACAGATAAGATTATAAAATATATCCTTTATTTGTATTTATTTATGTAGGAAGTAGACCAAGGAAAGATCCCAATAAAAAGAAAAATCACCTCGGTAATGGAAATTCATCATCGAGAGGCATTCTTAAAAATTTACATCAGTATGTTTTAGAAACATACAAGTGACTAAACGTAAATCGAATCAGAATATCAAGCATGCAGTTTTGGGATAGTATATAATAAAAAGACCATGAATTAACAAGCTAGCAGTTTTGAACAAGTACCCTCTTATTTGATAAATGTTAATAAACAAGATTATAATTCGTAGTAGAACAATAAGCAAAGAGTAACAGAATTAACAGAATATTCGTTCGAGCGGGGTTATCTAAGAAATACAAAGGTTTTATACGCCAGTGATATCTATCTTTCAAATGTCAACTTCATTAAAAGTTGACTTCCTAAGTGAAAACCATTCTAAAGAGACCTCTCTATGTGTCAAAAAGAGTACAAGAGGACAAACAAAATCAGAACATAAACCAGCCAAGGTCAAAAAAGTCAACTAAACTTCAGCTATCAGAATTCCATTCCAAATAAGACTTTTTTCTTCTTCCTTGTAACAGAATCCAAAGCACTGTCGAGGTCTCACATATTGGGCATGTTTGGAAATATAATTATGATAACTTGGCTAATTTTTTATAGGGTGAGAGGTATACAAAACTGTAATATGCAAATCTTTATCTCTACCAAACTATTAATGATGTTGACAATGTGAACATATGGATTAAGAGTTATGGTAGAGAGAGAGAGAGAGAGAGAGCAGAGGCAAGAAATAAAAATGAGGTTGGATTGGAGTTTAGATACCTCTAGGTGTCTCAATTTCGGGGATTAGCTAATTGGAGGTATCCCAACCCCAAATAGGTCCCAGAGATGCCAAGTTATACCTGGAGGTATGTCCGATACCTCTATCTTAAACCTACTTCCAAATTCAAACGACCTATGAAAGTTATTAAAGCATTTTTATACAGAATATGCATGGATAAGTTTCAGAGAGCGTCAACAGAATCATTACCTAGGATTTGGATTTCCTTTAACTATCTTCTGCCCATACTTACGCCAGCGATATCCATCATCCAGAACATCCACCTCACTGACTGTTTGCACCACCACTCTTGGTTCACGTAAAGCACGGGTTGTTAAAGCGCCTGACACAGAACTGCATTTCTTCACCCTGATACCAAAAAAAGGATGCATTTTTACCACAAATGATGCAATATATTCTTCGTACCAAATAGTGTAAACTGACTACGCTAGCTCAGTTTAAAGCAGAAAAGACAACCTTTTTGACTCTCTCTCATCATCTCTAGTCCCACTTCCATTGTCGTTTTGACTGGATATATTTGAGAAAATTGAATTATCTGCATGATCCTGTGAAAGCTTGGAGACAGCAGAGTCTGAAACCATGTCATTCACTTGATACGATGATCCAAAATCAGAATGATGAATAGGATGCAGTTTCTCATGGTTATGACTACCCTTATATATTATTTCTGTAATATGGCCATCAAGAGCTCGCTCTACTATCTTCTTAACCAGACAATTAGGATGAGTGCATCTATAGTAGCTCCTAGGAGACTCGCTACCTTTGACTTGTTTCTGTCCGTACTTTCTCCAGCTGTAACCATCTTCCAGTGGACATATAGAACCTGTGCTAGGAAATACTCCATTCTGGTCTCTATCGTCCTCATTCGGAGCTTTGCACGAATTCTGTGTTTGATTTTTTGTAACAAGTTGTATCTTCTCTGCAGTGTAACTTTCTTCTGTCGTTGTATACAGAGAATTTCCCAAGTCCAGATAATGATCAATTTCTGGCTGCATTTGAAGCATTGATTGACTTTGTTGGCTGCCATTGGGGTATCTTATATGTTGACTGGACGAAGATACCTTAGCATTCCAAGAAATTAAAAAAAAAAATCAGAATTATGAAGAAAGTAAGAAATATTCAAAATGATTGAAGCAACAGTTGCATAAAAAATACTGATGGAACCATGCAAAAAATTATCATAACTGAAATTTGTAACAAACAAGGTAAACACAAGCTATAGTTGGTCTCTAATAGGTTGCATTGGTAGACTAGGAAGTTAGGCCTGGATCAGTCGGGAGGCACTTGTGAGTTGTAGCGTCTTGATGTTAACTTCTTTATGGGTTTTTCATTTTCTTTAATTTATAGATAGACAAATGCTAACTTCCCAAAAATAAGAAGGTCCGCACACCTCGCCATCAAATTCCTCCAATTACAATAAATCCGACCAAGCTGGCCAAGAATAACCTAAACCCAGTCATAATGGTTTCACAATGGAATAGTCTATTTTTGCAAGGTAATCCGCCAACTCTTAGAAACTCATTAAAAATTTAACTATTCAACAAAAATCATTAGTGTTCCTCTAATATAAAAAACTCTTCAGCGCCAATAGGCCTAATCATTATCTTTATAGGAAAAGGTTACCAAAGCAAAATTGATATTCTAGAGACAAACCAACAATAAAAAAAAAGTCTACATAATTGTTGAACTGACATGTTTAGCACTAGTAGCTCATTGTCATCAATACAAAAATGGAGCTTAACAGCACTTTTACTAATTAGTCAGGTGTCTGGAACATTCATAACTGATATGCCATTTTCAACACACTAGATGGACTGAATTTATAAAAGATATCATAAGAAATCGAAGTTCCTGTGAATTATGATTCTAGTCTAAATAATTACTAACACAGACTGCAACTTTTGTGATTGTTAAACGCAAAAAATTTGAAATAATTTCTTAAACATCTTCCATGTGACAGATAATTGTGGCTCAGTTTCATCATTTTAGCTTGGAAACTAGCAGAATGGAAGATCAATTTTCTAAGCTCAACTACAATTCTACCAATAGAATATATTTATTCACGGTTGCTATTCACAACTATCAAATGATTGCTGACTAGATTGCAACCAATTAACTGGCATGGATTCTGTTGCCACTGACCTATGACTTTAGAAGTTGGACATGTCTGACACACGTATAAGACACAACAGTTCCTATATCAATGTAGTATTTGTGAAATTTTCCATGTCATATTGCACACTGATTGTATCGGCTTGTCTGCACCCTTGCATCTTAGCTAATAATCCACTTACTTATTTGTCTTAATATGTCAGGTTGGAAAAGTGTTCTAACTAGGAATCTAATGTTTAAGGGAAATGGTATTTGATCAGCAAGGGCCGATCCAGAAATTTTTCTTAGTGGAGTCAAGATCTCTATATACATCATAGTCACAAAATCAGTATTTAGGAATAGTACTAACAAGACTTTTACATTTGAAATTTGAAAAATATTCAGAAAGTCGGGAAAAGTCTGGGAGAAATGAGTGGCTGCATATATGTATGGACTATCATGCTTTTGAAGAGGTTTTACTCATATTAGATGGGTGAGCTCCGAATAAAAAACTAAATACTATAAACTGCACAAGAGAAGCAATCAAAAAAAGAAATATAATTAAGAGGAAGAAATCTTACAATATTTAATTCACAAATAAATTTGTTTAATCATCATTTTTTGTTTTTTAAGTCTTTTTGACAAGCCTAATTTTCAACTATAATTATTTTTATTTTTTCCTAACAACAAAGTTAACCATTGTCGTTAGATAATTTGATTCAAGGAATATCGAATAAGATAGGTAGCTATTACTTTCTACAATTCAATCAATTAGTTGGACAATTTTTTTTGCTTTTTGTCCCCATCTCTACAGAAATAAGAACCTGGAGGTTTAAAAGAGTGTCTTCTCCATCTACATAGGATATTTTGTGTGTCGTGGTTATCTTAGAATATTTGACACTATCAATGCACGTGAAATTTTAAAAATTTTGTAAAAAAAACTAATTCATGAACTTAACAGTAATTTAAAATGAAAAAAAACTTTACTGCATGACATCTTTTCTCTATCCAAAAAAAATAAAATAAATTAAAATAAAATAAAATATAAAATAAATAGAGAATAATATGAAACACTTAAACGTTTTATTAGCCCCCGAAAAAAGTTTGAAAGTTGCACAAAATTCAAAGTCTGAAGGTTTCATTCGACTTCAATGTTATTATTATTATTTTATTAATTTTTTTTTTTATATTTTTTTTTTGGTGGGTGGGTGGAGGGGGTGGGGGCATGCAATGCAGGGAACTAAGATGAAGAAAAATAGCTTATGAAGTTTTATGTTATTTTACTTTTGCAAGAGAAATGAATAAGAAGAAAATAATTTACTAAGAACACAGATATATGAAACACTACAACTTTACTACTGTCTATATAGAAAAATGTGTATATGCCGATCCAAGCCCATAAAAAATTGATAGAATCACAATTAGAATTGACAGAGAAGTAGAATGGAAGAAACTTTTGTATTATATAGACAATGGATACAAGTGCTCTCTCTCAGGATTACTCTTTTTGTGTATCTCTACATTCCAACTATAGAAAAGATGTCATCGATGTTCATCCCATTCACCTGACGTTACGTTATATATAGAGTTGGAAGAAAACAAGTTAGATGAGCTCGAAGATAAAGTAGGCATTCTTGGGCGCAAATGAATTATCTTCAACTTCTCCAATATCTATAAAATGCACAAAATATAAGGGTACTTCAAACTTTTGTAGTAAGTCAAGCAAGTCGAACCAGAGTTAAAATATGAATCTCATGTCCACTTTTTGTCCTCACAAGCTACTAATAACATCAATCAACTAATGTTGGATTGCATCAACCTTGTAAAAATAGTTCAATGGAATAATGTATGAAATGTTGATTTGTCTTGTATCATTGGACTTGGGTTCTACTTAAGTCTGCATCTTTGTTTCTCCAATCTTTCTTCACATACAACTCCTCCTGATCTTGGATAGGAAAATTGTGGGGTATTCTCCTTCTAATCTACAAGTAGCTCGGTGATATGTCTCATTTCTCTATATGGCTCTAGGGAAAAATGAAAGAAAAAAAAATTAAAACATGTAATGCCCAATAAATGTTATTAAAAAAAGAAATACTGAAACTACATGAACTGTCGAATGACCTCAACCCTATTGTTTGATTCTCAGTCCAACACCTCAAGAATGTTAAAAATCATATGGTGCTTAAACATTGTTTTCTCAAGGCTTCTAAGTAATGAGGAAAGTCTTCTAAAATGATATTGTCAGTAGTCAGTACTTACCTGAACTAGAAGCATCATTTTAATTTTGTCTATACAGAATTGAGAGATTTTAGAAGGCTAAGGAATGAAATGCCAAGAGTTCAAGAAAGAGAATCTTGATCCTCAGTCCTAATTGATATCAGTAGCGATTTTGAATAGCCTAACATTAACTACAGGATTCATTGTAATTGTAAAGCTCCGGCCAACTTTAAGAGCCTAAACCCAAAAGTACTACGATAATTGCACATACAAGGTATTCTTGTAAGGATTCCAAAGATCTACAAAGCTAATTAGCTGGAATGATACCCTAAAATTATACACTTCAATAACTATATTAATGACACACACTATACATGTGTGTAAAAGATGTATAATGGTAAAAGATGAAAGTATGTCCCTTTGGAATTTGAAAAGACGCTACGTGAGACATAACTATGAAAGTTTCTTGGAAATTGAAAATCCTTAATGAGGTAGGAGAATGTATATGATTTATTTATGATTTACTTGGGGGGAAGCCTCTTGTTGGTATGTTTTGGATTTAAAGACAACTACATGTCCACATGACTATTTAATTGGAGTTATAATAGTAGAGAGCATTAATTTGGTGTGTTTCTTTTGCAGATAAATGCTTCAATTTTCTGTTTCACTCCTCAATACTAACAAACAAAATGGATATAACCAAAATGTCCTTTTCTCTTTCTTTATGTACTAGACTAGACAACGAAATAGATATTTAAAAGAAGGATTTTATGGACTTGAATTAAATAATTTTGGGAAAGAGAAGACATCGTAATGTGGTTAGAGAAGGAGATGCTAAATGTAAGATGAGGAAGTATTGGTGGTGATAATGGGAAAAGAGGTTTTGGGGTTGATATAATGATGGTGGAGGTGGGGAGAAGATACGCGGATCATGGTATGGTGATGCTAAAGGTTATGCAACCATGGTACTAGATTGGTAGGAAAATAATTTGGTATAGCAGTAGTGGTTGGAGGAGGTTTTAGTGCCGATAAAGGTATTGGTGATAGTGGCATGGGGGTGGCAGGAGGTGGCAGGAGGGAGAAGGATTTGGGGGTGATAGTTGTAGCGAGGAGGAGGTGTGGTTAGTAGTGATGATAGTGGTGATAGTGGAATAGTTTTAAACAAAAATTATGCTGCTTTCTCTTTCTTGCCTTGATACTCTCATCGCCACTACTACCTCTGTCACTATATCACCTTCACCTCCACCATTGCCACCAACACCAACACCTTAAAACCAAGGTTTCAAATAGCGCTCAGAAGCGGTGGACCATAGCTTTATCTTAAGTGGGCTTAAGCATAAGCGGAAAAAGGCGAAAAAAAGTCAAGGACCCCCAAATCACTATTACCCATCTCGTTACAACTATCATCCCCAAATTCTTCACCTGCCAGCCCCAATGCAACTATCACCAAGACCTTTATTAGCACTAAAACCTTCTCCAACCATATTGATATACCAAAATATTTCCCTAACAATCTAGTACCATGATCGCATAACCTTTAAACCTCCTCCTTGCTACAACTATCATCCTTCTCCCGCTACACTTTTCGATAATGAAAAGTCAAGGACTCAAAGGATTAAAATATTAGATATTTGAATTTTTTTCCCGTAAATTAGTCTTCAAATAATTTCTATAACTGCTATGATTCTATATAACCTCTCTCAAATAAATTTTTCCATATTTGTGTCATGTACATTTGTCATAGAGAAAACATGGATGCCTCGAGAAGAAGGCTTTTCATTTAATATTAAATGAATGCAACAAAATTTGAAAGCCAACATGCAATCGTTCTATTTAACCTCTCTAAGAAAAATTTCCATAATTGTGTCATGTACATCCGTCATCGAGAAAGCACGGATGCCACAACAAAAAGGTGTTTCATTTAAGATTAAATGAATGCAACAAAATTTGAAACCCAGCATGCAATCATTTTATTAAACCTCTATCAAACGAAAAATCAAAAATCAAAATTTTTTCCCATAATTGTGTCATGTACGTCCGTCATAGAGAAAGCACGGATGCCACGATAGGAAGGTTTTCCATTTAATATTGAATGAATGCAACAAAATGAAATCTAGCACGCAAACATTAAGAAACTAACCATTTAACTATAAATTTAATAAAATTTAAAAACAATACATAAATTAAATTAAGTGGTATCTATATCCCCAAGTTAATAAACATCGCCATGCTGGTTAAACCAACACGAACTTAGTATCGTAGGATTGTATAGGGGATACTGGCTTAGGTCCTCTGCATCTAGGATAGCACGGTGTCTCCTCTATCTACATCATAGCAATCATTCTTGATTTACAAATTTTCCTCATATCTGGTACGTTACCTCGTAACTCTATTTTCATTGCCACATTTGAATTCATCTGATCACTCCCCATAACGGAATGTCATCCTCAGTGGCCGCGATTTATCCTACTCGATTCAGAGAAACTGCAGGTGACCATGCCTAATACATTAAAAACACAATGAATATTGATGTAGCTGTACAAGATAATAATCACAATTCGGCTCAAAAATAATATTAAAAAAACAGCCATATAGCACAATCATAATACCACAGTACAATTAAGTAATCACAAATTATATATAATAATGCAACAATCAATGAAATTGATTAATTATAAACTAGGGTTAGTGTCGTTTTGAGAGAACAGACCTTTGAATGATTGAAGAGGAAAGGAGGGTTTTGAGAATTTGGTAAATGGGTAGGATTGAGAAGAGGAGGAGGAGGAGGAGGAGGGATTGTAACAGGTGTACGAAAGTGGCTGCTCTGAATCAAATGCCATTGATTTGATCCAAAACTAAATGGCCTCTTTTCTCCAATGCCTGGAAACCCTAATGAACCCCTCCTCATCTTCTCTCTCTCTCTCTCACTCTCACTCTCATTCTGAATATTCCCTGGTATTTATAGCTCAAAACCCTCATCTATTTTTGAAAGGGAAAAAAAATTAACGGAAATAGAGTAAAAATCAAAACAAATTTTCTTTTTTAGGGTTTTGGGAATATAATCTTAGTTTCAATTAAATCTGAATCCCTAACGATCTCCGATAATCAGGTGCAGGAAAGCTCGCGGGGAGGATGACGTGCGAGGTAGAGGCGTGCTTTAAAAAACGAGCTCATCCGAATCTGGAAGTCCCGGAAAAAATAAAGAAATATAAAATCGTAGGAATAACGAGATAGTGATTTTTTTAAATATCTTTTTTCTATAAAAAAAAAATCCTTGGAGTGTTGATTTTTTTTATTTTTATATGTCACTTTTTAAAACTATTTACAGCAAAAGAATAGTTGTCAAAGTATTTGCGCTTGTACACCAACAACTAAACTCATCGTTCACAATGGAGTACTTCATGCTTGCTATTGGGGCACGACGAATTTAGTGCTAATTTTTAGAAAAAGTCGCAGTTCCTAACGGCGAGTTCAGTTCAAAATTTTCAATGAAAACTCGTCGTTCCCAACGGCGGAAATATTTATACTAGACTCATTGTTGGGAATAAAGAGTTTAGTTCAATTTTTTTTTAAAAACTCGTCGTTCTCAACGACGAGGACATTTATACTAGACTCGCTGTTGGGAACAGCGAGGATGTATGAAATTTCACAGAGAGTAGAACATACTGTTAGACTTGGTTAGATTTCGAAATAAAACTCTAATTTTTAAAAAAAAAACTAAACTCGCCGTTCCCAATGGCGAGTCTAGTATAAATATCCTCGTCGTTGAGAACAGCAAATCTTCATTGACAATTTTGAATTAAGCTTGTTGTTTCCAACAACAAATTTAGTATAAATGTCATCGTCTTTGGGAATGACGAGTCTTTATTGAAAACTTTTAACTGAACTCGCCGTTGAAAACGACGAATTTCTCAAAAAATTAACACTAACTCGTCATGTCCCATTTGTGAGCATGAAACAACTAAACTTGTTGTAGATGAGTTTAATTGTTGAGTTCACGAGCACAAATACTTTGACAACTGTTCTATAAATGCAAATAGTTTCGAGAAGTGGCGTATAAAAAAAACTGGAATCTTCATATGAATTTTTATTTTTTTAACCCTAAAAGAACTCAATTAGTTAATGAAAATCGGACTTCTTGTTTAAAAATTATCCAGAGGTTGTTAATTGAGCCGAATTTTGCTATGTTTGTTCATTTATTTAATCGACCCAATAATAATTGTGTTAATTTGTAGTCAACTAATTTAAGCGAGCTTTGAATAAGACTAAAGGGAACCTCGAGGTTTTCTGTGCATTTTCACTTTCCTAATTACTGCTAGTACTATGTCAATTTTATTAATACTAGTAATTTACACGTACGACGAACATTTTAATAAATATCTTTTTTAAAATAAAAAATTTGATGTAATCTGACCTCAAACTTAGGGCTTTTTTATATTAGTTATGCACGAATAATGCACATTTTAATATATTTTTTTTAATAAAAATTATGACGGAGTTAGAACTCGAACATGAAACCTCTTTCATATTAGTCAGATATGTTCATTAGACACGTTGATAGATTGACACTAAGACTTTCTCTCATTATAATATTAGCGATTCTTGATTATAGATAAACATCTGGAATATAAACAGTTAGGAGGCAAATATATAGTGACTAGCAAGTCTTTAATAATCTTCATAGTTACTATATTTTCTTATGGATGCAATCGAAATGTTTCAAAAAAATATCAATTTTAATATTAGACAGTACTACATTATTCACATGTATTTTTCTAAAATTGATACGGAGTAACAAAGTAACGTTGGAGACCCGCTAAATACAGTACATGCATGCCCAACCCCGAATTTAATATAGAACAAAAAGTCTAAAAATAAAAATAAAAAAAATTAATGGGCAATCTTAAATATGTTAGAAATGCTTAAATGAGTGACGCACGCACACCCACGCCTTTTCCTAAAAAATATCAATTCAATGTGACCAACCGGAACACACTTACATGAGTTCAAAATTTTGGATTTATGTCTTTTGTATATTAAGTTCGATATGAAGACGGAAAAATAAAAAAAGTAACGCATCGATTGAATGGACGATGAGAAGTAACAACAGCAACAGAAGAAGGGTGCAGTCAACTGCACGTCGATAGTCACCCCTTCGGGTTTGGCTGGAGTCAAATGCAACCGACTGGGCTTTGGGTAGTCAACCGCGCGCGGTTGCTGTTTATGTGTTTAACCGACTTCTTCTTCAAGTTAGATTGTACGGCTCTTATTGTGTGTTTAACACTTCATGAAATATCATATAACTGTTGTATTAAGATACCAAACTACGGTTTCTCTATAACTGTATATATTGTTGTAATTGGTATCCATTGAGAGCCAAAAGAAATAGTACTTCATTTATGCGAATTTGAGAGGTTCTTCGATTATAAACTTCCTGGTGAGGTTTGCGGAAGAGTTGTGGTGAAAATTGTAATATTATTGTATCTTATATAGTTGAATAACATCTTAGTTTCTTCTCATCTGGATTAAGGCAAAGGTCCCAACCGGAACAAATTGGTGTGCTTTGGTGTGTTTTGTATGATCTTCTATTTGCTCGAAAATTGTTTGTATTAGTTGTGTCGCTTAACTCATCAATATATTAGTATAAAATGAAATCAAATTCTCTTACACAAAACGGGTCTTTTACCAGCCAAGTCTACGCAAGCTAAGTTTAAGCAAACTATGATCATATATGTTTTTATGTTTTATCAACCATAAATAGAACCCACACATTTATAGTTTCATCGACTTTGGAATTGCATTTGAGTCTTACGGTTTATCATATCTATATAATAAAACACAAAGAAAGCTATCAAGGGGCTCACAATCAATCCCCCCTAAAATCAAAGGCCTAGATCAAACTTCACAGAACATATTTTCCCTCCAAAATTTCAAACCCCAAAACCAAATTCCCCCCCCCCCCCCCCCAAACTAAAAAACTTATTACTTTATTACTATCTCTCTCTTCTCTCCTCACTTTTTCATATTTCTCTCTTTCTCTCTTTCTCTCTCTCTCCATATCTCTCTCTCCCATTCTTTCTATATTTTGCACATGTTATATTGAAAATAGTAAATATCTCTTCAACTCCACACTTAAAGTTCTAAGAAGTTAGATTTTTATACCCCATTTATAATTATTTTTTAACATATACTAATGGAAACATAGACTTTTATTTACAACTAACTATTGTCATATTATTCAAACTTGAGCTACATAATTGTTGTTTTACTGTTTACAAGTTTTTCGTATTTTGTATCGTTCCAAAGACGTGCCGTAGGCACGTGCCCACGGGCAAATCTAGTATATAATAAAGCACAAAGAAAGCCATCAAATGGCTCTATTTAATTGAAACCAAATCAACGGCTCAGATTCACCATCCCAAAACATATTTTTTCTAAAAAAAAAATTCCCCAAAAACCAAAATCCCCCCCCCCCCCCCCCCCAACTAAAAAAACTCATTACTTTATTACTATATCTCCCTTCTCTCTTCTCTCTTCACATTTTTCTCTCTTCTCTCTTCACATTTTCATATTTCTCCCCCCCCCCCCCTTCTATCATTCTCTCTTTATTTACCTAGATTTTTTCTTCTTCAGATTTCAGGTTGTTTATGTTTTTAAAATTTATCATGTTACATTGAAAATAGCAAATATCTCATCAACAGTTAAATTTCATTATTTTTCACCCTCAAAGTTATAAGAAATTGAATTTTACACCCTCGTTTATAATTATTTTTCGACATATGCTAATGAAAACATGCACTTTTATTTACAACTAATTATTGTCATATTATTCAAACTAAGCTACATAATTGTTGTTTTACCGTTTACAATACTTTTCGTATGCTGTATCGTTCTGAAGACGTGCCGTAGACACATGTCCACGAACAAATCTAGTCATCTTATATGGCTCGATAGGTTCAAATAATTTATATTCTATATTTTACATCAAAATTGATAATTCAGGTAGACCATCACTTTTTTCAGCAAAATTTTCAAAAACTACACAAAACTTTTGACCAGTTTAGAAAACAACGCTAAAGTTTTTTTTTTTTTAAGAGGACACAATGTTTAAATAAGGTCCACTAGGTTAGTTAGGGTTAGGGTTAGGGTTACGGTAGAGTTTTAAAAAACCACTTTCATATTTCATTTGTGTTTTAAAAAACCATACTCATCTTTTATTTGTGTTTAAAAAAACATCACTTAACTAATCAGATGTTTAAATAAATCCTCCGAACTAACCCTAACCCTAACTAACCCAGCGGACCTTATTTAAACATTGTGTCCTTTTTTTGAAACTTTAGTGTAGTTTTTTTAAGCTGACCAAAAATTTTGTGTAGTTTTTAAAAAATTTTGCCCTTTTTTTTCATATATGTTTTACATATCTGTTTTAATATAACAAATATCGGGAATGGGCAGTCATTATTGTCTACTGACTTGCTATATACTAGTTTAGCTTGTTAAGGTAAATCATATGCATTGCACTAGCTAGCAAACTAATATCAGAACATCCACGGTCGCCTGCTATTTATCCACTTTATGCATTTTATAGCGAACGAAACGCTGTAGTCGTTTGCTATTTATGCATATTTTGACGATTTCGGAACAGTAAATGGCTATATATGAGAGCGGATATGAGAAATATGCATATTATACATGATGGATCTTCAAGATCCGTCCCACTAAATTATTACTTTTATTTCTCAAACGGATCTTCAGAGTCGGTTGCTTTAATAAATAAAAATCGTAATAAAAAAATCCCTCTCCCCCCTTGGACGGATCTTGAAAATCCGTTCAGTGAGGGGGGGCCATTAAATTTTAATTTTTCAGCTAAAAATCGTTTTACTTATTGAAAAATCGAAAAAAATATTTAAAAATCGTGTGACGGATCTTCGAAGTCCGTCTAACGTTTTTTTTTTAAATTATTCCGACGGATCTTCAACATCCGTCTGACGGTTTTTTATATTAAATAATTGATTTCATGTACGTTTCGCCCTTCGACGGATCTTCAAAGTCCGTCTTATATATATTTTTATTTTAAATTGTTATAATATAGTAATCGACGACTGCAGCAAACACTATATATGTTATATGTAAATATGTATTTTGCCATTTTTTTGGCAATCACGACTGTGGATGCCATTATACGAGAGGTTAAAAGTGAAAACTTTATAAAAATGATTTCTTCCAGCGAAGCATTAAATTAAGGATAAAAGTTTGCATCCTTGTATTTATTGACAAAATTTTCTGGCGAATTGATTTACAACAACAAATAGTAATGCAATAAAATAACTAGTAATTTACACGTGCGATGGACGTCTGATATGGCTAAAAATAGGATTAAATCGGGACCGTTCACATCGGACACGAATCTTAATGCTCAGGGGTGAAACGGTAATTTTGCCTACAAACGGGTCTGAAATGGGAACTGGGTCTTTATTCAAAGCCCAATAACTCATGAACGGATCCACGTCAACTGGGTACGGGTTCCAACCCGCTGCATGCCCGATCCAGCAAGATACAATCAAGGTCCCTGATTAGATCTAAATCAACGGCCATGATTCACATCTATCTTTTCACTGGGGATTAGGGATTAAATTCCTTAACTGATTACAGGGAATATACCTTATCAGATTACATGCCTTATCTGATTACGAGGAATATTCCTTATCTAATCACGGGGATCACATTCCTAAAACCAGTCCCTAAGACGCCTATAAATACCCCCCATCCATCTCCATTGAGAGGTAATCAGTATTTTCTCAATTTACGCTCTTTCTTAATCATTTCTGATTACTGACTTGAGCGTCGGAGGGTGCGTCGCCGGGATCCCCCCGGTGTCTCGCACTTTTTGCAGGTTAACGGCGGGAGTCAACGATCAGTCAACGACGGGTCAGGTTTGGTTTCGCTATTCAGGTTTTTCTTCGAACTCACAAATTCTGTCTGTTTACCCCCACACCAGATTTAGCGGTAACAGATTGGCGCCGTCTGTGGGAAAAACAAACGAATAGCAACCTTCCCTCTTCCCGTTGGTCCGATCTTCTCCAGCCATGCCTCCGAGGAAAGCAAGGTCCAGAGGGTCCAACCGTGGACCCAACCCCGCCGATCAGCAAGAGGTAGTCCCCGTCCAGCCCGCTCCGCAGCAGGGACAACCCCCGCTTCAAGTGGAGGACCCTCTTCAACAAGATCAGCCTCCTCTTCAGAATCAGCAACCCCCCAAGGGTCCCACCGGTCTTCAAAATGCCGGTGTGGGGGGCTCCCGCATGAAGCAACTGCTCAATCAGGATCGCGTCTCCATACACAATGCCTCTACGGATTCCACAGCCTCTCACAATCCTCAAAATCGGCAGGAGGTGGAGGACCTACGCTACCGTCTGGACGAGAAGCGGGCCCGAGAGGGAGCCTCCCGCCAACAACGTCCGGGTGAGCGATCCCCTCACCGCCGAGACTACAGAAGGTCCCCTGTCCGAAGGGGAAGGAGGGAGTCCCCCGAGCATTACAGAAGGAGGCACTCCCACGCAGATCGGCAACAGCCCAGGAACAATGAGGCACCCATCACCCGTGCCGAGTTCCAGCAGTTCCAAGCAATGGTACAACAGGCACTCAACCTCCGTCAAAACCCTAATGAGCCGAAGGCCCCGTCCCCTCCTCCAGTCCGAAGCCCTCGCCGACGGTCCCCATACCAACTCCCGGCGTACCCCAAGTCCTCCTCGCTCCCGAAGTTACCATCGCCGTAGCCCTCGCTCTCCCTCTCCCTCCTACGAAGACGAGTCTAGAGGCTCGGCTGATTCCCGTCGGAGGGACGACGCCATGTATCGCCGTCTTCGTAAGGTAGAGAGGCGCCTGGGTCAGATAGGTCGAGAAGAAGAGCTTAGGGGGAGGACCCTACGTCCTACTCGACCCCCTTTCTCCCGAACCATTGTGGATGCACCTGTGCCGTTCGGCTTCAAACCTCCACAATTTGAGACTTACACCGGGGAGACTGACCCCGTTGACCACATTCAGAGCTTCAAGACTCTCATGCTCATCCACCAAGCTTCCGATGCCCTGCTGTGCAAGACATTCCCTGCTACTCTCAAGGGCTCGGCTCGGGAATGGTACTCCCGCCTCGCCCCGTCTTCCATATTCTCCTTCGAGCAGTTCGAAACACTCTTCATCACCCACTTCGTGAGTAGCAGGCGCACGGAGAAGACCAGCATCTCACTCCTCCAGCTCAGGCAAGAGAAATGTGAGAAGTTAAGAGACTATGTGAAGAGGTTCACTGCGGAGGTCAGGTCCATGGCCTCCCTCGACCAATCCGTCGCAACGGCCGCCTTCCAATCCAATGTCTTCAATTCCAGCCTTCGTTCCTCTCTTGCTAAGAAGCCTCCACAGAACTTTGCCGACCTCCTTCTCAGGTGTGAAAAGTACATTCGGGCCGAAGAGGCTCTCAACCCCCCTACTCTTGAGGAGACATCTTCCGGGAACAAACGAAAGAGCACAAGCGAAGAGGGGTCCCAAAAATCCCAGAAGGACGGTAATGGCCAGCGCCGTTCGACTCCACGTTTTGAGAAGTTCACCCCCCTCATTGCTAATATATCAGAAGTCCTTATGGAGGTGGACAAGGAAGGACTACTCCGCGCTCCCCCTAGAATGAATACCCCTGGTAAGAAGAGGGACAAAGATAAGTGGTGCCGCTTTCACAGGGACCATGGCCACGACACGGATGAATGTCGGGCTCTCAAGGAGGAGATCGAAGAACTCGTACAGCGGGGACGCCTGACCAAGTTCATCCAAAGAGAGGGGGCCGAGCTTCCCCTCTGAGGAGCCAACAAACGAACCGAAGGGCCCGGCGAGCTTCAAGACTCAGAACCTCCCAGCTCCTCCCAAGAGGTCTTCACCTTATCGTAGAAGTAGGATTTTGATTTTCAATAAGGCCAATGTTTGTAACCCGGCCAATAGCATGTAATAATGGCTCACCCTATTGAAGCAGCCACTTAGTTTATTTCAATAAAACTTTATGTTTTTTCATTGGAAATTGTTGCTCTTGCTTCATCTCAATCTCTCCGAATCACGACTCGTTAAATGGTGATTCCGGAGTCCAGCTTCTTCTACATGGCTCCTCCCGCAACTCACTAAACTCTACCGATGGTTTCGGAGCCCAACACTTGGTTCGATTCTGCTTCGAATAACTTGCTCTTAAGCGGGTTTGAAGTGGTTCGCCATTCAGAGTTGCTCCTCAAACTCATCTCACAAATGGCTCTCTTCCAGAGTCGAGCTCTCCACTCCGCTCCCCTCCAAAGCGGACCTCTTCTCAACGAGTTCGGAGCTCACAACTCTCTTTTAGAGTTGCTCCCCAAACTTGTCTCACAAATGGCTCTCTTCCAGAGCCGAGCTCTTTGCTCCGCTCACCTCCAAGGCGGACCTCTTCTCAACGAGTTCGGAGTCCAGCTTCTTCTATATGGCTGCTCCCACAACTTACTAAGCACTTCACAATGGTTCGGAGTCCAGCACTCGGCTCGACTCTTCTTCCTCGGCTCGCCCACAGACGAGCCGGAAGTAGATCGCCGTTCAAAATTGCTCCTGCAGCCGTTGAATGGATCGGAGTCCAACACTTGGCTCGATTCTACTTCGCAAGTTCGCTCCTAAGCGGACTAGAAGTAGCTCGCCATTCGAAACTGCTCCTGCATCCCTTAAACTAACCTCACAATGGTTCGGAGTCCAGCACTCGGCTCGACTCTTCTTCCTCGGCTCGTCTTCAGACGAGCCAGGAGTAGATCGCCGTTCGAAATTGCTCCTGCAGCCGTTGAATGGATCGGAGTCCAACACTTGGCTCGATTCTACTTCGCAAGTTCGCTCCTAAGCGGACTAGAAGTAGCTCGCCATTCGAAACTGCTCTTGCATCCCTTGAACTAACCTCACAATGGTTCGGAGTCCAGCACTCGGCTCGACTCTTCTTCCTCGGCTCGTCCTCAGACGAGCCAGGAGTAGATCGCCGTTCGAAATTGCTCCTGCAGCCGTTGAATGGATCGGAGTCCAACACTTGGCTCGATTCTACTTCGCGAGTTCGCTCCTAAGCGGACTAGAAGTAGCTCGCCATTCGAAACTGCTCCTGCATCCCTCAAACTAACCTCACGATGGTCGGGGTCCTATGGCTCGACTTTACTTCACCGGCTCGTCCTTAAACGGGCCGGAGGAAGATGGCCATTCCGAACTGCCATAGGACCATCCGAGCCGAGCTACCCATCTACCGAGAAGCAAAGTGGTGGAAAATGTGCCCCAAAATCCGTGCTCGGATCTGCCGAACAAGATGCATCTACCGAGCGGCAAAGCAGATGAAGAGCAAGAAGAAAAAGAGGCTAACGGGTCAGGGTCGGATCCAATACCAACGGTCCGACCCATACCCTTCTTAGCTCCTTCATTCTTCTCCTTCTTCAGTCTTCCCGCCAAAAGTACCCAACACTTCTGCTTTTCTTCACTGTGCGAAAGAACGAGGCAGGGGAGAGAACCCGAATGCCTCTCCTCCCCTTCCTCTTCTCAGGGCCAAGCTCTTCGCTCCGCTCGCCTCCAAAGCGGAGCTCTTCTCAAGCGAGTTCGGAGCTAAAACTCTCTCCTAGAGTTGCTCCTCAAACTCCTCTTCTAGATGGCTCTTCTACAAATCGAGCTCTCCCCTCCGCTCGCCTCCAAAGCGGAGCTCTTCTCCAACAAGATCGGAGCTCACAACTCTCTCCTAGAGTTGCTCCTCAAACTTGTCTTCCAAATGGCTCTCTCCTAAAGCCAAGCTCTTCGTTTTGCTCACCTCAAAGGATGGGTCTTCCCACGGCTCTTACAAGGGTCTTCCTGGCACAAAAGTTTTCCCAGCACAGCTTCTCCGCCCCTAGGAGTGGAGCTCCTCTTCCAAAATCCTCACGACCAAAACACTCCTCAACTTCATGAAGACAAGGATGTTGCGGGGCTATTTTGACCATGAAGGAGGGTGAATCTTCGTCTCACTCCTAAAGAGAAGTTGTAGATCTTCGAATTAGCTTCGAAACAAGGGGTCGCACGCCCCGAGCCGACCTCCGTAGCACCGGAAACATCGAGAAGAACTCTGCAGGGAAAAATTCCAGTTCGGCACCTACTGCCGAGCGTTCGTGGAACCGACCCCGTTACGGGGGAAAATTCCAGTTCGGCACCCACTGCCGAGCGTTCGTGGAACCGACCCCGTTACGGGGGAAAAAATCAAGTTCGGCACCCACTGCCGAGCGTTCGTGCCACCGACCTCGTTACGGGGGAAAAATCAAGTTCGGCACCCACTGCCGAGCGTTCGTGGAACCGACCCCGTTACGGGGGAAAAAATCAAGTTCGGCACCCACTGCCGAGCGTTCGTGCCACCGACCTCGTTACGGGGGAAAAATCAAGTTCGGCACCCACTGCCGAGCGTTCGTGGAACCGACCTCGTTACGGGGGAAAAATCAAGTTCGGCACCCACTGCCGAGCGTTCGTGGAACCGACCTCGTTACGGGGGAAAAATCAAGTTCGGCACCCACTGCCGAGCGTTCGTGGAACCGACCTCGTTACGGGGGGAAAATCAAGTTCGGCACCAGCTGCCGAGCGTTCTCAGAACCGACCTCGTTACGGGGGAAAAATCGGACCTCGACACCCCTTCGCCGAACGCTCTCATATACAGGCAACCAAACAAACAACACAAAAAGAAGAGGGGGGCTATAGGGTCGGGTTCAGACCCGTTAAGGATCCAAACCCAAACTCTCTCTCTCTCTCCTCCCATTCTTCTCCAACAAAGTTGCCGCCGATCCCAAGCAAAAAGCCAAAATACTCCTCAACTTCATGAAGACAAGAATGTTGCGGGGCTATTTTGACCATGAAGGAGGGTGAATCTTCGTCTCACTCCTAAAGAGAAGTCGTAGATCGTCGAGTTAGCTTCGAAACAAGGGGTCGCACGCCCCGAGCCGACCTCCGTAGCACCGGGAACATCGAAAACTCTCTTCAACCTCATGTATACAAGGACATTCTCTGGCTGTTTTGACCAGGAAGGAGGGGTGAATCTTCATCTCACTCCTAAAGAAAAGTCGTAGATCTTCGAATTATCTTCGAAACAAGGGGTCGCACGCCCCGAGCCGACCTCCGTAGCACCGGGAATATCAAGAAGAACTCTGCAGGGAAAATTGGAGTTCGGCACCCGCTGCCGAGCGTTCTTGCCACCGACCGTTTTACGGGCTTGAGTTCGGCACCAGTTGGGTTCGGCACCCCTGCCGAGCGTTCTTGCCACCGACCGTTTTACGGGCTTGAGTTCGGCACCAGTTGAGTTCGGCACCAATTGAGTTCGGCACCCACTGCCGAGCGTTCTTGACACCGACCTCGTTATGGGGGAAAAATTGAGTTCGGCACCCACTGCCGAGCGTTCTTGACACCGACCTCGTTATGGGGGAAAAATTCGAGTTCGGCACCCACTGCCGAGCGTTCTTGACACCGACCTCGTTACGGAAAAAATTTGTGGTTCGGGACCAGCTGCCGAACGCTCTCAGCACCGACCCACAAAACAAAACAAAAAAAAAAAAAAAAAAAAAATTTGAAGGGCTAACGGGTCGGCAGTTCGGGTTCGAACTCCGTACCCGAACCATACTGCCACGTCGCCCCCCCTTCTTCTCCAGTAAAGCTCCCGCCAAAACCAGAAAGCACTGTTCGCTCCGAACCACCTCCTCGCGAGCTCCACCTCACCATTACGGAGCTCCCCCCATTCCGACGCCGGCCGCCTCCGACACCGAGCTCTCCCCCCAAACCTCGACACCACCGTGTCGTCGCCCCATCGATGAGCTCGAGTTCTCCAAAAACACAGACCATCACCTTCGCCGACCGCCGAGCTCCACTCCACTTCGACGAGCTCCAAAGCGCCGTTCTCCGACAGGTCTGTCTCTAAACTCCGAGCTCCGCCATGGCCGAACCACGAGCCCCCCCTGGCGGAGCTCGAGGAGGGAGCTGATGGCAAGTGGAGACGAGCTCGGCGTCAAGTTTGGTGTCGACGAGGTCGGAGGTTGACGGAGGTGTTTGCGAGCTCGGGATGGAGAGCTCGACGCCGGGGTTAGACGACGGAGGGGGTGAGTTCGGACTCATCACGAAGCTTCATCTGCCGAGCTCGCTTCAGCTCGCTTCGTCGCCGAGCTCGAGGAGCTCTACCGTCGCCGCCCATCCCCATGGATCCGACGAGCTCCGCCGAAGCTAGCTCCTCCATCGAGCCCACTTCCTCGACGAAGCTCCGAGCTCCATTCGATGACCACCGTCGACGAGCTCCACCTCCGAACCACTGCGCCAAGCTCCGACGGCGAGCTCGCTCCGCAGCGAGCTCCAACGAAGAGCTTCGTCGACCACCTTCGACGAGCTCCCCTTGCGGCTGAGCTCCGAACTCATGCTACGCCTCTGCCGTCAACTCCCCGCAGCGAGCTCCAACGAAGAGCTTCGTCAACCACCTTCGACGAGCTCCCCTTGCGGCTGAGCTCCGAACTCACACTACGCCTCTGCCGTCAACTCCGCGAGCTCACCAAGACCACCTCCGAGCTCCTCTCTACTGAGTCGCGAGCTCCCCTCGCACTCCAAGCTCCGACCTTGCCCCCACTTGCCGAGCGCCTCCGCAGTCGAGCTTCAAACCCCACTCCCCCTCCTCGAGCTCCAGCGACGCCTTCGGAGGTGGAGACAGAGTGGGAGCTGGGGGGATGGAAGTAGGGTTGAGGTCGAAGGAAAACGAAGAGAACAGAAGAAAAACGAAGGAAAGAGGAAACGGAGAAGAAAAGAAAACGCAGAGGAGAAGAAGAGCTGGCGCAAAAATTTAAATTTAAAAAAAAAAAAAAAAAAAGAGTCAACCTTTGACTTGCCACGTGGCGTCCACGTGGACTTCGCCAATTTTTGCCGAGCGTTCATGGAACCGACCCTCTTACACCAAAAAATGGCATCCTCTTCCTCCTCCCGATGCGCGCTCGCTTGATCGTGATCAACGCACACGATCGCGCCACGTGTCCAGGTATTATTTAATTTATTTATTTAATTATTTAATTGTTTTTTTTATTTAAAAAATCCGAAAAATATTTAAAAAATCGGAAAAAATTAAATAAAAATTCTAAAAATAATTATAAATTCAGAAAAATTATTTTAAATTCTGAGAAATATAATTATTTAATTAGAATAATTATTTAATATTTTCGACGATTAATTATTTAATTCGGAAAATGAATAAAAAATTCAAAAAATGAGGAAAAATTCAGAAAAATCTGGAAAAATCACCAAAAATCCAGAAAATTCTGAGGATATTTTTGGGTATTTCACAAGCCCAGAATAACACCGTTACACCCCCGAACAAGATCCGAACTCCCTTAAGAACACCGATAAAATCCCGTACGCCATTAGAACAGTAAACTACTCCTCAAAGGCTGATCAAACTCAGTCTTTAGGAGTGGGGGGCTCGTGATATGGCTAAAAATAGGATTAAATCGGGACCGTTCACATCGGACACGAATCTTAATGCTCAGGGGTGAAACGGTAATTTTGCCTACAAACGGGTCTGAAATGGGAACTGGGTCTTTATTCAAAGCCCAATAACTCATGAACGGATCCACGTCAACTGGGTACGGGTTCCAACCCGCTGCATGCCCGATCCAGCAAGATACAATCAAGGTCCCTGATTAGATCTAAATCAACGGCCATGATTCACATCTATCTTTTCACTGGGGATTAGGGATTAAATTCCTTAACTGATTACAGGGAATATACCTTATCAAATTACATGCCTTATCTGATTACGAGGAATATTCCTTATCTAATCACGGGGATCACATTCCTAAAACCAGTCCCTAAGACGCCTATAAATACCCCCCATCCATCTCCATTGAGAGGTAATCAGTATTTTCTCAATTTACGCTCTTTCTTAATCATTTCTGATTACTGACTTGAGCGTCGGAGGGTGCGTCGCCGGGATCCCCCCCGGTGTCTCGCACTTTTTGCAGGTTAACGGCGGGAGTCAACGATCAGTCAACGACGGGTCAGGTTTGGTTTCGCTATTCAGGTTTTTCCTCGAACTCACAAATTCTGTCTGTTTACCCCCACACCAGATTTAGCGGTAACAACGTCCTTAAAAAAAAAAATAAAAAATAAAATATATATATATATATATATATATATATATATATATATATTAAAAAATCCGACGTTGTCTGGTATTGAACCCAAGACCTTCTTTATATTAGTTAGGCATGTGCATTGCACGTGTTTGTTGAGTTACAATGCACTTGTTTGTTTGATGACAAACTCTCCCATTAATATAGTAGGTAGATGAGTTTTGCATCTCTGTCGATCCCTATATTGTACACAATGATAGCCTTTTTTAATCCTTTAATTCAAGACAAAAAGGCAATTTTGTATATATTTTGTGTTTGCTCAAATCACTTTGAATAAAAAGAATTTACAAGAAGGTCACCCACGATATTCTAATTTCAAACACACCACCTACAAATCGCTAGTTTCAGATACACCAATACATTTAGTTGACTCCAGAATGGCCACAACGGTTAGAGCATCTGTAGTCGTTGAATGTAAAAATATCAATATATGGATAAATAGAAATAGCATTTTCAAGTTTGCTGCACTCGTGCAAAGCTATTTTTTAGCAAACTATAATAAAATATTAAGCGACGACACATGAAGTGCCGTCGGAGTGGAAAAATGCCGTCTTCAAGAACGGACGACACATGAAGTGCCGTCGGAGAAGAAAAAAAAAATAAAAAAAAATCAAATGGACATGGACGGACGGCACATGAAGTGCCGTCCAAGCCTGTCCACTTTTGTTAACCTTTCTACTTTTTTCAAAATTACAAAAACATTTAATTAATTACAAAAAAATTTAAAAAAATTACAAAAACAATTCATAAATTGCAAAAAAAAATTAAAAATTGCAAAAACATTCTCACAAATTGCCAAAAAAAATTAAAAAATGCAAAAACCTCCGGACGGCACTTCAAGTGCCGTCCGAGGATTTCGGTTGAAAAAAAAAATAAAAAATTCAAAGGACGGCACATGAAGTGCCGTCCGACGGATTTAGGGGATTTTTTAATCGAAAAAAATTATGAAAAGTCAAGCGACGACACTTCGAATGCCGTCCCTCACTTATCGATAAAAGTTATATCGATTCTCATTTATAGCAATCGACTGTAGCGATTTATCGATAAAATGGATATTGGCAAACGAGTGCAGCACGTTCGTTTGCCAAATATCCATTTTATCGATATTTGGCAAACGACTACAGATGCTCTTATTTAAGGGCTAAATGAGCCGAGAATATTCCACTAAGTATAATTGAATTAGGTAAACGGAGGGGTCTCATCGTGGTCACAATATTGTCCTTCACCTTAATTTAATTCAAAACATTGTTCGGTGATGAAGCAACATGAATATTGAAGTACATTTATTGGCGAAGGTGGAGAAAGATGTAGGAGAAGGGTAATCGGGTTTCAGGATTAGTAATATAGAATTTGAATAATAGGGTTATAGAAAATATACATATAAAAGTAATTGTTGAAGATATATGTGTAAATATGATATTAATTCATGTAATTAAGTGCAAAAAATGTTAGAATCGTAGGGTATCAGATACAAAAATACGTAAGTGCAAATATTTATTTTCTACTACCGGACTCGACTGATAATTTGTTTTATCTAGGACGCAGACCCGGACTCGATTATTGCAAGTCCGAGTCTGGGTCCAATTTTTGGACCCGTGAGGTACCGAGTCTGAGTCCGGATAATGAAGAACCCGACCCGATAGGACCTGATACCAGTTCTACTAGTATTTGGTAATCATCAACAAGGGCTGGACATGGTTAAACCAACAAAAAATAATGGAGTGACATTTTATAGTAAACTAAATATTATGAGGTGTATCTTGAAATAATGATTTGTGGGCTTGTTATTATGAATTAGCAAATTTGTAGGTGGTCTTCTTGGAAAAAGGCTCTTAAATATATAAAACTGTAAAAAGGAAAAAAAGAAAATGAAAGGGTTGTAATTAATTTATTTATTGAAAATTCGATGGAGTTTTACCTTTTTTACAGTATATTTCAGGCCTAAATACAAATTACGATCAAGTCTCCTCGCGGTGAGAAAGAGGACCTTTAAGACAATCTACGGTTCACACCCGCACCGAAACTCTCCACCGCCGCAATCGCCCTTCCTTCCTCCTTCACCCCTAACCGGCTAACCCCAACCCCGACCTAAACCTCTCTCTCTCACTCTATTATTCTTCTCGACCGCGACCTGAACCTCTCGCACCTTTCGAATCGGACCGGCACTATGAAGGTATCTTATAGAACTCCGATTTTGCGATTTTCTTTCATTGCATGTAAGGTGTTTGTGAAAATGCATTTATTAGTTAATTTGGAATTATAGTTTCGGATGTTTTACCTTTTCCAGAGCCAATTTAACTGACAGATCAATATCTCTTTGATTTGGTTTTAAAAGGGAATGATATGATGCCTCACCCATAAAATTAAGTAAAATCAACAAAAAAGTTAAAAGAAGAGGGAGACGAAGCACGTAGCGAAGAGGAAGAGGATTGGTGATGGGGGTTGCACCGGCTAACAACTTCTCGAAAGAGATGAGCATCCGGAAGAAAATTGCTAGCATGTAAATCTCGGAATCTTTTGTTTTCAACTGCTTAATAGAAAAAGGAAAATGATGTTTATTGATAATCTATGGGCTCATGTGTAGATTCAACAAAAGGGAAGAGGACTTCGATTCGCTGAGAGAGTATAATGATTACCTTGAAGAAGTTGAGGATATGAGTACGTGATTAAATTAACATTCTTTTTTGTGCAATGGGTTTTTTTTTTGTTCTATAAAATTAACGTTATTTCCACCCTATCTGTAGCTTTTGACCTGATTGAAGGAATAAATGAAGCTGAAATCAATGATAAGATTGAGAGATACAGACGAGAGAATGCTGAACAGATAGCCAACTCCCAAGCTCGTAAGGTACTTTTATGAACCATTGCATTAAATTTCATTAGTTTATTGTATTCTTTGAAATTTACTAGATGGGGTTGTTTGGTATTTCTAATTTTCTCCAGGCTGAAGAATTAGCAGCTGCATTAAAGGCAAGTAAAGGGCCTGCTATGCAAATTGACACTACAGATCAGGTAAATTGTTTTTTTGTTTTTATTTAATTTAATTTATAGTCAAACTTAATACCGAGACTCCATTCGTCTGTTAAGATTGCATTTATCCTTCCAATATGTTGTTGTGTGTTTGTTTGTCTGTAATTTTTGACATATATAAATGGGTCACGCTCGACTTTGGTATTGTCCTTACAAATACTTTCAAGTGATTGGGCTCCCCTGTTAGGTATTAAGAAATTAAAGAAGGAGACCAGTTTCTTTCTCTGGGGAAAGAAGAAAAATTTAGAGAGCTAGAATTGTTTAATGACTTAATGGGAGGAAATTTGTGCTTGAAAGGTTTAAGTGGTCTACCCATCTAGGATAGGTGAAAGGTTAAACACACATGCTAGCTATGATATGCAGCAAAAACTAATTTAATTTAGTCTTTGGGCCCGTTCACATCAACTAAAGTATCCAGTGGGAGTGAGAATTGGAGATTTCAGACTCATACTCTATTGATGTGCTAGCTAGGAAGCACAGACTCTTTACGGAGGCTCTCGCATCCGAGTCGGACTCGTATCAGACTCGGGTGCGGCGGGACACACGTCCCATTATTTTATTTTAAAAAATTTAATGGGTACGGCTAGGGTGCGGTTCGGGTGTGGCTAGAGTGCGGCTACGGTGCGGGTTTGGGCCTTTGCTATAAATTTTTTTAAAAAAATTTCCTAAATTCCACCCTTTTTCTCTCGCTATCTGATGTTTTCTCCCCCCCCCCCCTCTCAAGAACACTAAGTCCCCAAATCCCAATCAAACTCTAATCCTCTCTTTTGCCGTCGTCGACTCCTCATCTCTCCGTAGGCTTCTCCACTCTTCACCGTCAACTCTGTTTCTCCACTCGTCGTCATTAATTCCTCCTTTTCTCCGTCATTGACTCTGCCGATTCCTCCACCGTCGACTCCTCCACTCTTCGATGCCGCTGCCTTCTCTCTCCAGTAATCCACCATTAAATTTTGCTGCTTCCTGTTGCCAATATCTACCATTAAACTTGCTTTGAGATTGGTGCACATACTTCACTTGTGAAGTTATAAATATAGTTTTTGCTTCATGTTGGATTGTATGACCATAATTAATCCTTTATTGCTTCATGTTGTGATTGTATGACCCCACAAAAGTCCGTACAACCGTAATTAATCCTTTTTGCTTCCTTTTATTTTGCTTGCTTGTTTGCTTGTTTGCTGTGATTGTATGAACTCAAATATACATTATAATAAAATATGTTTGTTTGTTGTGATTGTATGAACTCAAATATACATGATATGCTTGCTTGTTGTGTTTGTATGAACTGAAATCTCTTGGTTAATGTATGATTATTAATAATGATTTTGGTTTTTTATACAAAAATATAAATATATAATATATAAAATAATTATTTAAATATTGGCCGGATCACAGCCGCACCCGCATCTTACTGTTTTTTGAAATTGCCGCATCCCCGCATCCGCATCTCCTGCATCCGCATCCAATATAAATATTAATATAAATATATAATATATAAAATAATTATTTAAATATTAGCCTGATCCCAGCCGCACCCGCATCCTATTGTTTTTTGAAATTGCCGCATCCCCGCACCCGCATCCTCGCACCCGAATTGTAGTGCCCCGAGTTCCACACACTGGGAGCTCGTGACACTTACCCAGAATCTTTACTTTAATGAGCACAACATAGAAAATTATAGGAATTTAGAAACTTACATTGTACAAGGAAACTATATCCTACATTTGGATGCTTTCCGCAGCTCGAGTTCCCTGCTCCACGATCAGCGATCCTGCATTAGCAAACTGTGGGCACGTCAGTTGAATACAACTGACGCAATGCAGCTGAAACCTGTAATCTCCAAAATTCTTAATAATCAATATTTGATGCAGAAGAAAAAAAACGTGAAGGTCATACAAACATAAATGTCGGTGTATGTCATGATCTAAATTCTAATGCACAACTCATATGCACACCATGCTCTTAATCTAATGCAAACTTGATTTGGAAACGTATGCATCCCATACTACATACTCCCCAAATCGAGTTCGTATTCTCCAAATGATAGGGTTCAATTCCTCGCCATGCATCCTACTCTTGTACTCTTTTTTGTTTCTGACATTTATCTAGTAACTGGTAGAGTCTGCAGCACATGCGGTCCATTTTTGCTCCTGCAGTCGGATCGTGGTCCTTCTCCACTCTGAACGGTAGTGATCACCCTATTCGTTCAGTTCATGGTCCTTCTCCACTCCGACAGGATCGTGGTCCCTCTCCACTCCCGGTCAGGCCGGTGATCATTAGCTCTGCCGGAATCATGGTCCTTCTCCACTCCTGCCCCTACCAAAGTAATCATGAACATAAGGCGAATCGATAGGGTCACCCCTACTCCGCCCAGAGACTTAGAGCTACACTCTTGCTCCTTGTTCGTATTAATAACCCAGAACATAGACGGAAACTTAAGAATCCATCTCCTAAGTTCCGACAGGACTTGTGACTTACGTCTGCATCCCGTTCTTATCACTAAATCCCAGAAATTAACATTCGAGACCACGTCGCACGTGTCCCAGACGAGACGACACCGCACGTGTCCCCTTGACAGGTGAGTACACGCTCAACTAATGTATGTCCTTACCAGTCATTTATTTTGGTCAAAAACTAACTTGCGCAACCCACAAGCACAACACTACTATTTATGACAACAAACCCATATGTACTACAAAGTCTTTCTTTATTGTATGAACATCTTTCATACGTATTTCTCAACTACTTTTCTATATTATGTTTAGGCAAGCACAAGTGTGAACCTGTATTCATGAAACAACCAAATACCCATTAACTCAATTTCAAAATTGTGTCATTATCTATACAAACATACCTTTCCTATCTTCTCTACTTTGTTCCTTTTTCGTTTCCTTTGTTTCCTTAATCCGGCCATTTCAACCATACACACAAGCATGCATACATAACCATTTGTATTAATGTATTAACAATTACTACAATAACCATTAGCTCTTTAATACTTTTCAATCACTACTATTAATGATTACAACTGATAACAATTCAAGCTATCAATTTTAATTCATCAAGCAATCTATACCATCTACCAAAGCAATCTATTATCAACAATTTTCTTTTTGCTACAAATAAACTACTACACAATCATGTTAATAAACTACTACACAATCATTTAAATATAAATAATAAAGTACATGAGGTATGAAGAATACCCACTTTGATTTGTTTGCAAGCTTCAAGTTGCTATTTTCTTCTCCTTGCACCTTTAGTCTTATTGACTTCTTGCTCCAATCCAAAAGTAGTAGTAAAGTAGTATAGTAGTAGTAGTAGGTAGTAGTAGTAGTTGAGTAGCAGCAGAAGTAGTATAGACAGTAACAGTAGTAGTAGTAGTGCAGTAGTAGTACTGCAGTAGTAATAGAAGACAGCAGTAGGACAGCAGTAGAAGTAGTAGGTAGTAGTTGTAGTAAGCAGTAGTAGTACTGCAGTAGTAGTAGTAGTTGTAGTCTGCAGTAGTAGTAGTAGTTGAATAGTAGTAGTAGTTGAAGTAGTATATTAGTAGTAGTAAAACAGTAATAGTAGAAAAATAGTGGCAGCAGTTGTAGCAGCAGACAGCAGCAGTAGCAATAAGTAGTAAGTAGTAAGTAGTAGTGACACACATGTATATATAGAAAAAGTGGGAAAAGAAAAAGCTGCTGTTGCTGCCCGGACAGTAAGGAGAAAAAGAGAGAGAGGTGTGGAAGGGTGTAGAATGGCTTAGGTATCCTCCACTTTTGCATTAAACCCCTTAGTCTTTATGTAATTGCACTTAACCCCTAAATCTTATTGAATTGGGCTTGAAGAAAGAAAGTGTTGGGCTTTTAAAAGAAAACATATTAGGTTCTTAAAAAAAAAATAACTGTACTAACATAAAAATAATAGTGTGGTGTATGAAAAAATAACAATGTATATGTATATTCATTGTAAGAAATTTAGGGGTATTACACGAATCGGTGCTTCCTAGTGTGCTAGCCATACAAATGGTGCTATAACTAATTGGAGAAGGGTTGCCTGATCAGTGGGTGATGGAATTTTTACACACATTTCTTAAGATTTTGGCTCGACGATGATGGATTTTTAGTTTTCTGAGAATGCACTCACTCTTAGGCTTTAGATTTCTTTTTGGTCCTGTGAGTGCATTGCAATTATGCTGTAGATTTCTTTTTGGTCATCTTTCTGTTCTCATCATTTCCCTTTGGAAGCGAAGAATAAGAGAAAGGAACTGTGTAACAGTGAACATAATGAAAGTTCCTCAACTAAGTGTACTTACCGTACAGGAGGTTAAAAAGAATCAGAACGTCTAAAGCAAATTCGTGCAAAAGCTAAACGTAAAGCATAAACCTAAAGTAAATCAAACCAGATTGAATGTTGTTTCTTTGACTTCTTCATCATTAACTTTAAGCCCTGAAAATATGGTTCCTAGTGCATCTGCAACATTTGCCTCCAAATCTTAAAAAAAATAAAGAAATTAATTAGCACTACCAGATAAGAAATTATGACAGGAATAAGAAATGTATCATTTACAATTATGCAATTACCTTGTTCTACGATCTCACACCTTAACCAATCTTGACTACATATGAGCTTCTCCACTATATCCGGAATTAGAGAACAACGATATTGATCAAGAACTCTTCCGGCAGTGCTAAATGCAGCTTCGGATGCAACGATTGAGACGGGAATTCCAAGCACATCCTTTGCAATTTTAGCAGGTATCAGATATTCCAGAGCATTACTTTCCTACCATGCCAAGACATCAAACGCCCCCTTTTGGATGGGGAAGACAACTTCTTCCAAATATAATTGCAAGTCATTTCTCTTAGGTTGTGTACTTGCTACCGGCTACTGGCTCAAAAAATTGTTATAGTCCAATACCCAAAGTGGAATCAACATCTAATTCATTGACATTTTCCTCAGGATTATTTAAACTAATTTCACCGTCTATAGAATGAGACAAGCCACTACTTCCAATAGAAGAGATGGTTGAGCTTCCAAACTCTACTAGGATGGTTAGCATCAAGGTTTGAGAACTCGGTTTTGGTTTCGGTTTCGGTTTCGGTTTCGGTTTCGGAATTTCTAAAAATGGTACTCCTCAGTTGGTTTCGGTAGTCTCATTCGATTTCGTTCTGAGTATGAGTTATACTAGTTTAGTCCATTTTTTGAATAGATTTAGAGTTTTATATATATATATATATATATATATATATATATATAGTCCATTTTTTGAATAGATTTAGAGTTTTATATATATATATATATATATATATATATATATATATATAGTCCATTTTTTGAATAGATTTAGAGTTATATATATATATATATATATATATATATATATATATATATATATATATATATATATATATAGGGAAAAAGGGGTATGAGCAACTTGCTCATTTAGTAAATAAGCAATTGATGATGTGTCATACATGTGATTAGGAAATCCTTAAAAGGGTTAGTTGTCCAATTTATCACATGCATGCCACATAATCAGTTGCTCATTTACTAAATGAGCAAGTTGCTCATATCCCTTTTACCCATATATACATGTCAGTAAATTCTCTGTAATAACTTTGGAAAGCATATTGGCTATGTGAGAAGTTTCAACATGAACAAAACCAATGATTCGTTTTTTCATTTTCCAACCATCATTAATAAAATGACAAATAAGCACCATACAACCTTTGTTTTAACTCGTTGTCCACTTATCTCCAGTGAAGCTGACTCAAGCTTTTGTCAATTCGAAATACTTGTAAAATTTCTCTCTTTCTTTTTTCGTAGGAAGAACAAACTTCACTTCTAATGCACATGTGAAATTGTGGTTGGAGGTTCTTTGCAAACCTTCTGAAAAGAAAATAATCAACCATAGTGGATATTCATGCATAACAATCATGTCGTTTAGATCTCTTCTACTTCTCTCCTCATCAAATGCCCAATGTTTAAGCTAACTAATTGTTAACCCATCCTTATTTCTACTCTTTTTCATCATGCCTTGCAAAAGTTGTTGTTTAGTATGTAGACCATTTTTGCACTTCTTGTAGGTTGGCAAGCAATGAGATGATAATGCAAGTGAGTGGTTCCTTTCCTACCTCCAACTAGAATTTTCTTACAATACTTACATTTTGCATCATATTTCTTGTTGGGAAGGGGAATTTTCTCAAAATAGTTCCACACAACGAAAGAAATCTTACTGTTCTCCCGCTTTGTATCTCCCGCTTTGTATCTGAAGGTCTCCATCTGTAGAGATCACATTTGCAGCCGATTCAGAAGTTGACATGCTTCAGATGCTACAAGTATAGGTTCTCACTCCTTAGATATACAAATAAAGGTTTTAATCGTAAACCATAAAAATCGTAAACCCTATTTGTTGTTATTAAAAAAAAGTTTAATAAAAAACTTTAAATAATAATTAATCACTTGTTTCAATAAGAGGAAGAGGGCTGGTCAATTAGATGAACATAACGATAAAAAGACCGCATAAGATGAGGAGATGATAAAGCGAGGAAGGGAAGGGAGGAGATTGAGGACGAGATCAATGGCGATTGGCGAGGAGGTGAGGATAGGCTGGAATAGAGAGCGTTCCGAGAAATATGATTTAGGAAAGCGTTCCGATTTGGAGATTTAGGATAGCGTAAATGGAGAGCATTGTGATTTTTACTGAAGAGGTGAGGATTGAGGAGGGCTTGGGCTTTGCGCTTTGGATGTTGAAGTTATTGGATATTAGATATTAAGTATAAGGTATTGGATATCGTGTTATATACTTATATTAGTAATTTATTATTAATATATATACAAATGGGTAAACAGGCTGGATCAAAATTAATTTCTTTAATCTACCCAACTTTTTAAACTGGTACAAATTTTGTTATCTTTACCCTACCCGTTTATTAAACGGGTGAGAAAACCCTACCATTACTCTTAATCATAGGGTAAATGGGTACGGGTAAATGTGTTTACCCTTACCCATCGCCAGCCCTATTTGTCAATGTCTATACCCACATATCTACACAACCAAATGTCGTTTAATTAAAAAATATTCCACTCTCCTAAACTACGTTAACTAACAACATAAGAGTAGCAAATTACATCCAGGTTCTCAAACCACGTTAACTAATAACAATAAGTGTTATTTAACCTCCTTAGTTTGTTCATCTCTTCAAGTATGAATGAACCGTTAAAACTATGCATTTGCAACTCTTGTCCTGTAAAAGTTATGAGCCTCTAATTAAATTTGTGATCCAAGTTGCAAATTAACTTTACAAAATTGAGATACTATCTAACTTCAAATTTGATGAAGTAGCAGTAATTTGATGAACATACTAATTTGATTTACACATCCCAATTATTATAGAACACTATGGTTATACCATTGAAGATTTACTGTGGAAATAAAAATACTATGCAAAACGGGTTGGATTAAAATAAAATAAGGAGAAACTAAACATATAGATGATAGAAATTACCAGATCTTCATGAAAGGATCCGAAGATGATGGATTTCTAAAACACCCCAACCGAAAATATATAAAACCCTAGATTCAATACCTCCACTAGTGTAGAATAACACTACCACCTCTAAAATACTTGCTTTTTGCAAGATTTGAACGAGGAAAACTAGAAGCTTAAAATTGAATTGAATCAAAAAAATTATTGGGGGGTTCTGATAGCAAGGATGAGTATATGAAAACTATATTTTTTAAAAGAGAGTTTCAATTAGAGACAAAAATCGTGAGAGGGATAAAGGTGGAGGAATGGAGGGGGGGGGGGGAGGATTTTGGGTTCAAGATGAGGAATATGAGAGAAGAAACTGGTGGGAATGGGAAGGGGGAAATGACGTAACCCTAAACTTCCATCCATTATGTGAGACTCACATGCTATTAGAAAAAGGCGAAAAAAGGGGGGAAAATGCAAGGAGATAGGAGTTTCGCAATTTATTACTCAACATTTCAACGTGGCTTAGTAAGCCAGGCCTCCAATTTGCTTTACTAGTGGAATTAGCCGTGCACCAAGTGCACGCGGCTTGGTGCATTTGCTAATGATGGCAAAAGTGTCTGTATAGGTATAGAATTTACCCGACTGGTCGAGCATATGTTTCCAATTTTCAATTTCCAGTTTTTTCTTTAAATATGGTCAAAGTGGACAAAAACTATGTAATCTGAATGTTTATGCAACACATTTGTAACTCATGGAAAATAGCTTGCATAAAATGAATATAATTACAAAGACGACAATAATTATAATGATAGCACCACCACCACCAACCATAACAGCAAAATTTACTGGTTGGCATAACAACACTCGAGCATACAATTAAAACCGGCTGTCTCCAATCATCTAGAGAAAAGCAACCAAAAAAAAAAAGAGATTTCCAACTTTGAGCATGCAACATCAAACCTCAGCAAAATCAACGGAGCATTTTTCAAGAGACACCTTCTAAAGTAGATTATAGACTCCTTTCTACTGCCAAGACCGAGTTGACATGTAAGGGCAATTAAGGATGTGAGCCGGATCAAGTAAATTTGTGCTCCATGGAGAGTTATTCTTAATTTTGCTAGCCCTTTCTATTATCTTCCTCTGGAGTGCCGGATGGGTCATTCATGGACACCGTATTTGTCAAATGCTTCAGATTATTCCGACCACAATTGATGTAATTAGAGATGTTACTCATAGATGCAAAATTTGCAGTGGGGGAGCTGTCTTTGGAAGAGGAAAGCTACAACATATTTGGTCGGAGCTTGGAAGTGGGAAATTGTACCTTCGGATGTGAACCAACTCCACAAGCAAGGAAGATGTAGAAGAACTGGATGGAGATGATGCCACAATGTTCACGGTTGTTGTGTTCAAAAGCTTGTTCCATACCTGAGAGTATAAAGTACAACTACCATAGTTAAATGTTAGATTGATAAGGCTAAGAACTAAGAAACCACCACAGACATTGACATGAAGTTTAAATGACATCCAACGATAATATTCTTACTCAAGGATAAGACAAAATAAAATCTAGTAACATATGTTCAATAGGGTATGGATCCATGACATAAGTTTCCTTGTATTACCTCAACAGAAGATCAACAGAATGACATCTTCAAGGCATCAATAGGATATCTCAGACACAAAAATATGGCCTAAAATACTTCAGTTACAAAACTTAGGCCATTAGGTCATGGAGAAGCATGGAGAGTGTAATTTAATAACCTAACACAAGTCACGTTTACGTTTGGTTCTTCCAGAAGAGCTGAAACTTAGCCTTTAGACCAGTTGTACCAGTTGTTCTGTCCACTTAATTAATAGGTTATGAATAATGTATAATCAAATGAACAAGGTGGAAATCTAATATTACGATGTCTTCCAACAACAGAATGCAAAGAACAATTAGTTCAGAAATTTTGAAATATCAGAGGATTGAGATAAAGGGTTAATGACTAAAAGATATACTTCTAATCTAGAAGGAAGGGATTATTTCAATAATACTTAGCTCCCTTTGATAAATGGTAATTACTATGACATTATAGATCATTTTTAAACGAAAGCATGAAGTACAACGACACTGACCAAATCTAGAGATATAGAAATAGATAGACAATACTGCACACCGAAGTTACTATGCAAGAATGGATTAATTGCAAGAATAAGAAATTAACTAAAAGAAATTTTCACCGCTGTTATAGCTAGCAATGACAATGATGCTCATCTCCATCACACAAATTCAAATAGCCTACAACCGCATACCACCATCCTACAGACAATAAAAGCCAATAATAATTTAGGAGACAGGACTACAATATATGAACAAGTAAATAAATATATGTAGCGCCCCGAGTTCCACACACTGGAAGCTCGTGACACTTACCCAGAATCTCTATTTCAATGAGTACACAACACAGAAATCATAAGAAATTAGAAACTGACATTACACAAGGAAACTATATTCTCCACTTGGATGCTTTCCGCAGCTCGAGTCCCCTGCTCTACGATCAGCAATCCTGCAATTAGCAAATTGTGGGCACGTCAGTTGCATACAATTGACGCAATGCAGATGAAACCCGCAATCTCCAAAATCCTCAACAATCAATATTTGATGCAGAAGAAAAATGTGAAAGTCAAACCACAAGTGTCGGTGTATGCCATGATCTAGATTCTAATCAACAATTCATATGCCTACCATGCTCTTAATCTAATGCAAACTTGATTTTGAAATGTATACATCCCATGCTGCATACTCCCCAAATCGAGCTCGTATTCTCCAAATGATAGGGTTCGATATCTCGCCATGCATCTTACTCTTATACTCATTCCTGTTTCCAACATTCATTTAGTGACTGGTAGAGTCTGCAGTACATGCGGTCCATTCCCGCTCCTGCAGTCGGATCATGGTCTTTCTCCACTCCGAACGGCAGTGATCTCTCTGTTCGTTCAGATCATGGTTCTTCTCCACTCCGACAGGATCGTGGCCCTTCTCCATTTTCAGTCAGGCATGCGATCATCAGCTCTGCAGGAATCATGGTCCTTCTCCACTCTTGCCCCTACCAAAGTTATCGTGAACACAAAGCGAATCGTAGGGCCACTCCTACGCCGCCCAGAGACTTAGAGTTACACTCTTGCTCTTTGTTCGTATTGATAACCCAGAACATAGACGAAAACTTACGAGTCCATCTCCTAAGTTCCGACAGAACTTGTGACTTACGTCTGCATCCTATTCTTATCACTAAATCTCAGAAATTAGCAATCGAGATGCCGCCGCACGTGTCCCAGACGAGACGACGCCGCACCTGTCTCCTTGACAGGTGAGTACACATCCAACTAGTGTCTGCCCTTACCAATCATGAGTCACACTACTTAGGACCAACGCCTTTACTAATTTATACAACTTAGGTCAAATCTCATCCGCTTAATTCCTTCATTGATCACCACTTACTTTCTAGGTGAAATTATTAGTTACTTAAAGTATCATGGCAACTTTAACTCTTTCTATCTTTAAGTTTTTACTAACCTTTTCTACTAGCTTCTAGTTACCCATGTATACTTACAGTTTCAGTTCTTTTATACAAAATTCTACATCATAACCTAACATAGGTAGTTATTTTATACCATCGTTGTGCATCATTTAGGATTACGGATTTAACATGAAGTTTATTATACATATGAATTTAACATAGTTATTCTAATCACCCTCCTATTACAATTACATGAACTTTTGAACATACACAAACTCTACAACACTCTTCTACTACTACAAGTGACTACTACTAGTGATTAAACTATTCTACTACAAGTGACTACAACAATAACTAAACTACTACAAGTGATTACATGACTTTCAATGAATTACTACAAACAACATTTTCTAAGCATATCATACCAACAACTCTATTTTTTATATAACTTACCATTTACCGTATATAGATTACTATACAACTAATTTCTTTAATTACTAGACAACATTACCAATTTCTAAACAATACTAACTAGGTATTCATCACTAACACTTTTAGTCTATATAATTTGCTACGTGTGAATTACTAAACAAATAATTAAGAATAGAACATGAGTTATAAGCAAGCAAAACAACACTAACGATACTCTTATTTAATTTCTTTTCATGATATTTTAAATTAGCACATCAACAACCACTCATGCAAGTAAGTTGTAGCTTTTTAGGATTAGGAAATAACAAGCATCAATCATTCATTCCATATATAAAGAAAAATAATAATAAAATACATGAGGTATGAAGAATACCCACTTTTTTACTTAGTGGAAAAGTCTTCAATTGCCTTCTCCTCCTTGCTTCCCTTGATTCTTCCTTGACTTCTTGCTCCAATAATAATAGTAGTAAGGTAGTATAGTAGTAGTAGGCAGTAGTAGTAGTAAACAGTAGTAGTAGTAGTAGTAGTAGTAGTAGGCAGTAGTAGTAGTAGTAGCAGTAGCAACAGCAGCAGTAGTAGTAGTAGTAGCATATATAGAGAGAAAGGGGGGGGGGAGGGGGGGGGGGGGGAAGAGGGCTGGCGGCCATCTGCAGAAAGAAAGAAAGAAAGAGAGAAGTGGAGAGAAGTGGAGAGAAGTGTGGAAATCTCTAGGAAGAGCTTAGGTGTCCTAATCTTTTACATTTAACCCCTCAAGCTTTAATGAATTACATTTAACCATGTTGGATTGGGCCTTACGAAAAGAAATGTTGGGCCTTTAAAAAGAAAACATATTAGGCTTTAAAAAATTAACCATATAGATATGCTAAACAAAACAAACATAGGAATAACAGTGTAGTGTATGATAAAAAAAATAGCAATGTCAATGCATATATATATGGGAAAAAGGGGTATGAGCAACTTGCTCATTTAGTAAATGAGCAATTGATGATGTGGCAAACATGTAATTGGAAAATCCTTAAAAGGTTAGTTTTCCAATGTATCACATGCATGCCACATAATCAATTGCTCATTTACTAAATGAGCTAGTTGCTCATATCCCTTTTACCCTATATATATATATATAAAACAATTGATGATGTGGCAAACATGTAGGCTCTTTTTGGTTCAAAGGAGGGTAGGGGAGGGAAAGGGAGGGATTTTAATGGAGGGGAGGGGAGGGGAGGGAAAGGGAGGGGGGGATTTAATGAAGACTCTGTTTGGTTCAAAGGAGGGGAGGGGAGGGAAAATAATTATTTTCTTGTTTGGTTCACAAGGGGAGGGAATGGATTTTATAATAAAATTATTTTTATACCCTTCACAAGGTGATCGATATGTTCAATCACCTAGATTGTGACATGGAAGCCCTATGAAAAATAAGAGTTCAGAAGAACTGTCGCTAAAACCTTAATAGTAATAAACCTACTAGTTTTCATCCAAGGATTAAGCTCCCTCTCTAGCACCGTAGATGATTCTGCTTTCATATGGGTATCTTTCCACTCGACAAACTCGCAAACATAAGTCACAATACAATTTTACTCTTTTAGAGAGTACATACTCTTAATGGTGTTATGCCCGGACCTAGCTGCTCCCATCAAAATTTAATTAGCTTAGAGAGCTCACAGGCAAAGGCTCCGTAGCAGTACTAGAAATTATCCCATAACAAGTTACATTCAAGTACAATAAAGAAACTAGGTGCCATGAAAAAAGAACTACTGATATTGTGATAGAGTTTATCCAGATCATTACATATTTACCAGAATTCTCTTCAAAGAAGACTATGTCCTTTTAATAGCATATGCAAAGCAATCAAGTTCTAGTATAGAAAAATGTTTAAACTATAACTATATTTAATCTGCTTAATTTGTTTGCTGTCTACCTAAGTTTGTAAATTGTACTGGCCAGTATGCTGGCGTCTTATTTTGGATGGCAAGATGTGAGTAGAATAGATGATATTTCAAATCAACTTTAAAATTGCAATTTTTCCTAATGATTTCGTCATTACTTAGTCATAATTAAGAAGCGGGTTATGCATTTTCTTCACATAGCAGGTTTAAGACACCAGAGCCTATTAAGAATTGACATATACAACAACGAAGATGATGTGGAGATTGAAGAGGGAAAATATCAAAGAGAACTAACTAAAAGGGCAATTTAGTCCATTCACATTAAAAAATTAGACATAATTTCTCTCCCCTCCAAATCCCCCCAATATTGGAGGGGAGCCAAAATTGGCTCAGGAGAGGTGTTGCCCCCCCCCCCCCCCCCCCCCCCCCCCCCCCCCCCCCCCCCCCCCCCCCCCCCCCCCCCCCCC